>PVLD010011261.1:0-66192 GCA_004027595.1 Dinomys branickii
CTCAGCAGCCTGACTGTACCTCTCAGTAGCCTGACTGTACCACTCAGCAGCCTGACTGTACCTCTCAGCAGCCTGACTGTACCCCTCAGCAGCCTGACTGTACCCCTCAGCAGCCTGACTGTACCTCTCAGCAGCCTGACTGTCCATATTTCCTGAAGCCATTTGATGAGTGGGGCATTTACGCCCAGACTAGTGGAAAGGAACGATGGCGACAGCTGAGGCGTGAATCGGTTCTACAGCAAACACCTCGACTCTTACGTGTCTTGAGCTCTCATCCACTCCTCAGCTTTGAGCCACAGAATCAAAGGCTGCCAGGTCAGCTGGTTTTAGTCCTAGGGTTCAGATGCAGACATTCTGATTCTAGATCCATGGGCCTTCTGAAATTACTCTCTGGAGGGCTTACATCACCTTCATGTAAGTTGCAAAACCACAAAACCAGGGGGCATGGTGAAGAAATGTGAGGTCTATTAGGTGCAGGTATGCTTTGCCTCAATGAAACCTCACAATTAGCGATTGCTTTATTTGACAAATGGCAGAAATGAAAATCACAGAAGGCACATAACTTGAGGTTTAACTGTGTAGCCAATGGCAGTGTCAGGATTTGATCACAGTCCTGCATGACTCCAAAGCACGTGGCTTCTTTTTTGTGTTCATTCTGCTTTGATTGTTAAAATCATAATGTTTCATGGGTGGAGCTTATTGTGCAGGGAAGTTCCTCACAGAAAGGAGAAGCAGTAATTCTTGCTACAATCCCCAGGTGCATTATTTGAGCATTCATTTTGGTACAGCTCTGAGCAACTGAAAAAAGTTGATGTGGCCTTTTGAGAATGATTTTCTTTAGCTCAGGACAGCTGCAAGCTCAGAAGCTGCTGTAGAGTGACAGCAACTTTTCTGCTGGCCTCACGCTGAAGAACCAGCCCTTCATGAGATTAATAAATTAGATCTCAAAAGTAACACATAGTTTTCCTTTTTCTTTAAATGTGCTTATTCCAGAAAAAATTCTTTATTGTAATAACTATATAGTTATATATTACAACGTGTGAAGTACTATTGGAAAGAAGATTTAGACAGGTATGACTATATAAACACACACCTGCAAATGTAGGCTTTACTAACATCTCTAAAACCTCCCTGTATTTATAGCCCTATAAATTATGAAAAAATATGTGAAATTTAAATAATAAGATATTTTGAGTTGCACATATGATATGTACCATAGAATGATTAAATACCCAGATCTTTAACACAGTGTCCCTTGTGTGGCTATTTCATGCTGTCAAAAAAGGGTGTGTCATGATTTAAACATATATGGGTCCTCATACTGGGTTATTTTACATCAGCACTCACAAAAATAGAAAGGGAGAAAAAGTATGAGAAGTGCGGAGGAAAGAAAAACAGAAAAAATACATAATAAATTTTTGTTGTTTAATCATACATTGTAGCATTTAGTAAAGATGTTTACAGTCATGCTTTGATCTTATAATAGATTCTAAATAAGCCTGTTAATTATATAAACCGAGAAATTTGAATTTGTCACTGTACTTCAGTCCTCATCTATGAAACAGACAATATTATTCCCAGGTAGAATTACTGTGTAATACATAGTTAGTCAATGCAAGAGATTATGAAATCCCTTTGTGTTCTTCCAGCTTCCATAACATACAGGGGCAGAGAGGCAGAGACCCTGGCTTTCGTCACTGTACCTAAAGTATTATGTTGAGGCCAGTGATGAGTATTCACTGCAGCTTTGCCTAGCACAGTAGATCTCAGGTTTGAGCAGGCATCCAGATCAGTAGTGTGGAGCCTTGAAAATTTCTTGGGTTGCCCCCGCTATGACGTTTTTCATCGGATCTGTGATGACACTTGAGAATTTTTATTTCTTAAAATATTTTAAGTGATTCTGATGCTACAGATCTAGGGGCTGCAGTTTGAAGACCACTTATCTGTGGCAAGAAATTGAAGCGACACAGAATCAAAGATACTAGTAGGAAAGCCTTGCTGTGATACTTGGAAGTATTTTTAAACTTTGCAAGTCATCTAACTCCTTACAGTTCTACGGTTCTTCTGCACATACTGAAAGTGGTTATGCAGTCTTCACATTCCCTTTTGGCCAACGACCAGTGAGTTGGTTGTGCTTTCTCTGGTTGTTAGGGTGAAAGAGGATCCCCTTTTCCATCTCCCATTAGCAGGGCCCAGTTCTTCCTTGTCCTCCTGACGGTTGATGTATGAGTGCAAGTTCTGCTTTGAACACCCAGTGAGCTCAAATGCCTGACTGCTTAACCATCCTCTGGTCCTAGCATGGATGTTTATCTCAGTCATGCTTCTCTTCTTAACTTAGATTTAACTGTCAACAGGATCCTGACTCACTCTCTTCCCTGCTTAATTGGTACATGACCCCTGCCATTGTACAATGCACTGTGATTGCCCCACTGTCGGAAAAGTAGATAGTCTCATGAACTCCAGAGAAAGGGCAATTTTTAGGTAGATAAATATGAATGTTACCTACACAACAATTGACACAAGGAAAATCTTTGAAATCTCAGAAAGACTATAAAGAGAAATACCATAATATCAATAATAACAGGCCCTTAATAGGAAACTGCATGACTTTAGGAGGCTGCAAGCACAATGCCCATGGCACTGTTCTGCACTGTGAATTTCTGTAATGCTTAGTCACTCACATAGGATTAAAATCCCTTATAAAGTTTTAGAAATAGAAACCTTGATCGCTTTTCCAAATTACCCACAACTGTTCCATAACAGCCTAAGATGTCCTTAAGTCCGCCTGGATCGCAAACGTCATCTGCCTGTTCTGTCTTGCACTATGGAGCAATGGTTTCAGCTAAGTGGGAAGCCTGAGAGCTTTAAGTTCACCCTTCCACTGTGTACTTCTAATTTTACACGAGTGTGTTTTTTCACTGTACGTATTTGCAGCTTCCCACTCTGCAAATCTTCTTAACCAAGATATGAAAACAGGATGCCTTTATTTTGGCTTTCATTTGAAAATTCTTCTATTCAAACAATTCCCATACCAAAACAATAACACTAATCTCACTGATTCTGTTCTCGCCTCGCTACTACTACCACCTTTCTGTACACAAACACCACATAGCCATAGCCGGGAACTTAAAAAGGTTTGGAGAGCCGAGATACCGGCTGAAGTGAGGCAAACGGTAACAGAGGAGAGGGCTCTATCTTTAGTGAACTGGCAGGAAACGTTAGGGGCTTCTTTGTTTCTAAGAGGCCGATGCCTTAAGAGGTGTTCAAGGTGCAGATTTAAAACCAATGTGCTTCTGAAAAACTAAAAGTGACAGGGCGGAATCCAGCTGGTTTATTGCTGCGGAAAACAGGTGCGTGCCACCGCCTTCATTTCACTGACACCCGTTCTGTACCATTCGTCAGCCTGGGTCTGTGCTGCTTTGGCCTAACCTTTTGGTGACAGTAAACATGACCTGACAGAGGGTCCAACACAGAAATTACATGATCTCTAACCTTTTTGTGATTTGTGACAGGTTTCAGACACATCTGGACTAATCCATCAGGGAGGAAAAATATCTTCGGAATTATAATATGACAGCGATCTTTAGGAACAAACAGCCATGTGCTCCCGTGCAGTTCCTTCCAATGAAATCTAAACAGACAGGAAAATAATGACAATACTCAACCTAAAGAAGCTCATTGGTTTACAGTGCAAGGAATCTTTCCTGTTCAGTGAAAGGCAGTAATATCCCAGTATTCATATAATATTTTTTATGGAGCAGTAAATAGAAATATTATTTACAATGGCTTCATTGCTGAATATATTAAAGATAGTCAAGTACTGTATATACCTGGAAAAATAGACACTGTAGCCACTTATAGAATTTAGACATTTCTGAGTATATATTGATATGCATAGATGTAATATGTCTATAGGTTAAATTTTCATAGATGGAAATTATTTTAAAATCATTCTTGGAAAAACATGTGTCTGATAAAAATGGGTGACTGAATACTGGTATAGCTGCTTCTTAGCTGTTAAAGGGAAGAAATATAATCAAGTATGTGTAAGCATTTGTAGTTATTCTATAAAATGGGTCCGAATGTAGGTGTTTTCTAATCTATCTTTTTCTTAAAAATCAGAAAATTGGACAAGAATAATTATATAATTATATTCTGAACTGGACAAAAATTGTGGAAATCCAAATGGGTACATTTGGATTTTCTAATCAAATGTACAAAAATAAGATATTTTATCTCTATCAAACAGTATCCTATTTAAATGTATTTATGCATGTTGGCATACTACTTTGCATATTAAACTAACACAACATAATTTTCTACATGACGAACAAATTTCTCTATTCTATCATCCTCTTTCCATTTTGCCTGACTATTCCAGATTACTACCAAAAATGCTGACTGTCTCCGTTGTTTTACTTTCCAGGGTAATTGGAGTCCCTCTGTATTTCTTAATAGTATAAAGTTCATAATTATTTCAGTATTATTTGGGGTAGTTAATTAAGATCATGTATAAACCACTTAGCAGTTATCCTCAGTAGAAGCTATGAAACATTATCCATAATATGTAGCATCCTAATAGAGATACTGTCCCAGCTTAAAGCAAAATATAGCAGAAATTATTTTATACAATTTAACAATATACATATGATTATACATGAAATATATATATATATTAAGATATATTAAATATATATTCATTATTGAGTATGATAAGATTACTAGGAATCTTTTTTAATTCTTTATGAATGACTAAAGTATTTTTTAAGTTCCCACCATATAACTTGGATGCCATATATCTAACCAGAGGTTTAGCTTGCTATGTATTTCAGGTCCTTTTCTCAGATGATTTTGAAGATGTTCTTTATAGCTAAATATTTTAGGGCTCAGACTGTATCTCTGAAGGAAGGCAATGTTTTGATTGTGGTATACAGTTAATATCAAACACTTGTAAACTATTTTTCAGTATACTCAGAGAATTCTAAATTAGCATTTAATTCATAAAAGGCTTCTGTATGATATTTTCTTTGGAATTAATGTAATATGAATTTATAAAATAGTATACCACTTTTTAAATTCAAAATGACTAATTACTGTCTTCTAGTTGTTGACTTATAAGATACAGTGAGTACTAATTCTTTCCAGCTAAAAATTCCGTTAAAATCAACATCAATTCCATTGAGTAATGGAAGATTTTCTTTTGTAAAACTATTTGTGGGAAATGTTCTTAATGAGCTCTAATTTCTGCATGCAGGAAAATCTCAATGGAAAGCACACAGAGTGGTGTTAGGGGCAAATTTCAGGTTAGAAAGGTGCAGGCAAAATTTGGCATTTATCGAAGTAGCTTGTACTCTCCTGACAGGGAATGTTGCATGGAAAAAGACCAAGAAGTTGGCTGGAGTTTATGTGCCGCCCAGCCGTTTGCTGACACTGGTGGTTTCTGATGAGGGATCATAGAGTCCTTAAATGTATCAATCACCCTGGGGACTTGAAAAGATTATGGTTCGCTCCATGAAGGTCTGGGCCATCCATTTTAGGGTCACCTTTATAAATCTATTTCAGAATTGCCGACACAGTTGCCAAAAATGAGGGGGAATGGGTTGAGAGTTAGGACCTCCATGGTCTCCTCCAGCATTGCTGTTTGCTATACGAGCCATTCTCCCAAATGGACTCCCTCGGTAAAATAGTCATCTCTACTAAGCAGCTAAACCTTCAACATAGGCCCTTAGAGCTAAAGTCACTCTTGGTGGAAATTCGAAAACTGTCTGCAATGGTACAGACCAGGTGCTCAAGAAATAATTTGTCAACTGTGTGAAAAACTATGAATGTATGCATAAAAATGGTGGAGAGTCTGGGTCAAACTTCAGGTTTCTCATTTAAAATAACTATTTTACATATTGAGAGTTCTTCTGGGTTTAGGATAATGGTAAGGCAGCAATTTATTTATAAACTTTTTAACAAATGTCTGGCCAACTTACATGAAAATGATCGATTCAACCACTTGAGCTAATTTAAGAGCTCCACAAAGCACCACAGCAGGTCCATGATATACAGGACCCACTCTTAAGTATGCATCATAAACAAATAAAATTAGAACAAGGTTTTCTGTTAGAAGTTTCAAAAATTTTGGAAAAGACTACATTACTTAAACATAGACAATAGGAGTCACTCTTCCTCAAGTAAAAGAAGGAGAATTGTTGAGTTTAGGATTAAAACAATGGATAGTGAAAGGAAAGTCAACATTTCTCAGGAGGTAAACCAGTTTTAAAGTTTTCTGTTAATGTTAGTTTGCTCAGCAACAGAGCCACCAAAAATATATGGGGACCATAAAATAAGTATGCTATGAGTCCCATAAGCTTTGTAAATATGAATATAGTTCCTTGGTTAATAGAATATACCTTATTTGATATACTATCAAAGTATACTCAGTGCCTGACCAGCATGTCAATGGTCAAAAAGGAAAAGTTGTTGAGCATTAACATAATTTAACATAACAAAGTCTTTTTCATGTGTTTTCCCCTAATGAATATTCAAACTCTGAAGATTAACTATACAAAAAAGATGTAATCTCTAAAATACTGACATGCTATGTGTTCAATACTCAGCTGATCATAAAGATGATCATAACAGTAGAATTGTTTTTTGGAATTGATCTAGAAAATATCTGTAGAGATATAACCTGTCTGTGGTTATAGATTTACCTTCTTGAAATATATCAGTGTGATTCGTGATGAACTTTATGATGATGGAAATGAGTTTGTTTTTAGAGGCTTTCTATAGCTTCTGAATGAATGACTATATTAAGTAGATGGCAGCAGTCTTAGAACTTGATCTTTTGGAGTTTAAAAAATCATCTATACATTGTAAAAGAAGTTACAAGGAATGTTATATTGTATGTTTTGATTCAAAGAGGTAGAAGAGGGCAACTCCCATAAATCACTGATGTAAAATAGATCTGACATATTATTGATTTTCCCATGAGTAGGCAAATAAGTGCAAACTCTTCAGATCCAGAGGGACAGGAGAAAGAAGTAATGCAGGTCCTCAGTAGTAAAGGATCTGACTCAAAGAAGCACTGAGAACAAACTGATGTTCACCATTGAGACAACTGGGAAGTAGTAAATCACATCTTTATTTTGCTGTACTGAGGATTGAACCCAGGGTCTCCACACTGAGCTACATTTCTAGCAGTTTTTATTTTTTTTTAATTTGAGACAAGCTTTTGCTAAATTGGGCAGACTGGGCCTACAATTGTGATCCTCCTACTTCAGCCTGCCACAGAGCTGGGATTGTAAGGAAGTGCCTCCACATCTGGGTAATTATTTTTTGATGAACATTCCATAAAAATACTCCCTTTCCTTTGACCTTCAAAGAATGTTGGATTAGCCTGGACCAAGATTTTGGTGAATCATTTATTATTTACTTAGAATGATCCTCCAATACTTTCTAAATATTAGTACATTCCTTGGCCCAAAAGGCACGAAGACCTCATGGAACTCCTTACTTTGGGATTAGGTTAAGTACACAGGAATGGAAAAACAACAATATGTTTGAACTTTTAGTGCCTGATTCATGTGTTCCATCCAAGATTTCCACTATTTTAGGAACCAGTACATCTGCACGCTTGACTTCATAGTTCCATTGTAAAGAATCTCTCTAAAATAGATTCATTTTGTGGAATCAAAGGAAGGAGTGGAAGCAGACTCATGAAAGGGTGGAGAGTTATCATTACACATTAGATGAGGAGGACAATGTGGGGAGTACTTTAAAACTTTAAATATTCTAGTGGACTAAAAATTTTTAAGAAAAGTATAAAAACAATGACAAGATCTATAGTTGACCGAATCACACCTATGTTATTTAGAAAGCTTTGCTTCTGCCTTCTGTTATTAAAAAAGATTATCTGTTATGGTTCAACAAAATCATTGGAAATTGGGTCCTACCTCTCTTTTGGAATCCTCTTTTTCATACTTAGGGATTTTAAGCTTTGTTCTCTCTTTTTTTGAGATGGGCAACTAATTTTCCAGTTGACCTTTCGCTTTAAAAAAATCAGCATTTTTTAAAGCAAATGTTAAATGGGGAATTTTTATCAGTTTTTAACAAGTCTATATTTTCCTGCTTTATTCTTAAATGCAAAAATTTAATTTTAGGTTGCTTTATTTCTTTTTGTTGCTGTTCTTGTATTTTTCCCTATCTAAATTTTCTTCAGTGTATTCAGCCAAAGGCTGAAGTTTGTATAATAGAGTAACCTGCCATCCAGTCTTTTGTTTACATACCAGAATGGCAATTTCTGGTTTTGGGCCCTGTACAAAATCACTGGCAAGGGTGATGGAAATGTCAGCACTCAGGCTTCATGGCGAATGTTTTATAAGACTCTAACCTATCTGTGAATTCTCCTAGGTTCCACTGTTTTATTGTTCGTAAGTTTGGTCAAAGTTCAACTTACTTGGCAGTATTTAAGATACATTCTCTAAAATAGATTGCCTAACTTGGATACCCTTACATATTCCACTGTGTTAATCTGTAAGTCCTTCTTCAAGTCCTTATTTGCTATATCTAAGCAAGCATTTGCAACCCCTTGTCCAATCCAAAGATGCACTCATTGATAGGCATCAAGGAGCATTAAATATATGTACTCAGGACAAGTTGGACACTTCAAAAATATTCTCCCTCTTTCCATCCTGAGATCTGGAGAATCTTTAACAATGTCATGAAATATACACATGATTGGGATTTAAAGTGAAATCCAGGAGCCAGGAATCTCCTTCAGGAATATCTTAAATATTTCATCCATATTTCAGCAGAAAAGAGGAAAGGATTAGAAAGAAATTTTAAGGAAACTGAATTACACTTTAGAAAGGGAAGTGGTGAGGGAAAGTGGGATGCAAATAGGAAAGGTAAACGATGACTCAGCCTCTTTTACCATCACTACTAGGGACTTTCACAGAAGTGGTAACTGAATAGTTGACATATTTTTCTTGTATATGACTCCTCTCCTTTGAAAAGTTTCAAAAAGTGTCTACTGCAACTTGAGATTATCATTCAGTAAAATTACATTATCATGTTTAGCAAGAGTTATACTTGAATTATCAAAGTAGAAGTCACAGTGGCTCCGATGGACACAAAGGGAAGATTGAGAATACTTCTTTCAAAATTTCGGTAATTTTATACAAGGCCTATGCTTGTCTAAACTATAGTAGTAGTCTAATGACATTTTTCTCATCATAGAACTGGATTTAAGATGAACTCGCCTGCATGTCTTTTTTCTCACTACTAACTTTTATGGTTAACCAAGACTCAAGAACCTCTATAAGCACATAGTATGATAGATACTACCATCAATTATCACAAGCTAAAACAGATGATTTGAGCAGAGGTCAAAAGGCTACAAACATTAAAACAATTTTATAGGCCTGTAACTTTGCCGAATTTATTCATTAGTTCAAATAGTTTGTCAGTGGATTTTTCAGGGTTTTCTACATATACAATCATGGCATCTGCAAACTATGACAAGGTGACTTCTTGCTTTCCAATTTGGATGCTCTGTATCTCTTTGTTTCTTTTAGTTATGGCTTCCAGCACTATGCTGAAAAAAAGTGACCAAAGTGAACATTGCTGTTTGTTTCTGGTCATCACTTATAATAAGCATTGAATCATAATAAAAGAGCTTTTATCATGTTGGGTGGCATTATTTCCATACATAATTCATTGAGTTTTTTTTGTTGCCCTGAAGAGATAGTGAGTTTTATAAAATGCCTTTGGTGCATTTATGAAGATGATCATATGATTTTTCCTCCCTGTGGAGACAAGATGGCCATTTTTATTTCTTGTTATATAATTTCTAAAATTGTATTATAAAAGGAAGAAAAAATAAAACAATTTCAAAACAAGCTAATAGGAGAGTAACAATAAATGATACATTGCAGCATATTGTTATTCTCAGAGGAGTTACTCAGAGTACAAGACATAAGCATGAGATATTGTCCAAACAATATTAGCACAAACCTTTCTTTTCAGTGAATTAAGAGAATCCAGCAGTATATCTAGCTTAGTTATCTTATATGAAAGATAACTAAGCTATATACAGATATAGATACGCATATTTCTTTGTCCTTATTGCTGTTGATGTGGCATATAGCATTTATTGATTTGCATAGGTTGAAACATTCTTATATCACTAAGATGAATTCCATTTCATCATGGTGAATTACTATTTTATTGTATTTTTGTGTTTTGTTTGTTAGTATGTGGTTGAGAATATTTTCATCTCGTTAGTCAAGGATATAGGCTTTCATTTTTGTCATATCCTTGTCTTTTAAATTCAGCAAAGTTTCAGAGTATAAAATCAAAGTGCAAAAACCAGTAACATTGTTATACAACCATTGTAAACTTTCTGAAATAGAAATTAAGAAAATAATCCCATTTAGCATAGCAACAAAAAGTAAAATATGAGGAATAAAGTAAATCAAAGAAGTAAAGGGTTTCTACAATTGAAATTATAAAACCTTGATAAAAATGAAGAGGAAATACACACAAAATGGAAAGATAGTCCACATTAATGAATGGAAGACTTACTGTTGTCTAAACGTTCATAATACCTGAAGAAATCTATAAATTCATTGCAGTCACTATCAAAATATGAATGATATTCTTCACAGTCTAGAAAAAGCAACCCTAAAATGGAGGTACAAAAACAGTTAAAAAACCAAAGCTGCCTTGAACAAAAAGTGGGAGTTATGGCACTATTTGACTTTGAAATTTCTATAAAGCCATAGTAATCAACACAACATTGCTTTGTCATAAAAAAGACACCTACACCAGTAGATACTGTGGTAAACAAAAACACACATAACTATTGCCACTCAATCATTAACAAATGTGCTAATAATATACACTGGAAAAAGAGAATTTTTAATAGATAGTGCAGCAAAATTAGATATCCATACGCAGAAAATTGAGATGCTTTCTCACCCATTCCAAAAATCAACCCCAACTACATTAAATATCAGACATGCCGCCATGGAACTATTAGGAAAAGAAAGGAAATCCCTCAGGACCTGAAATGCGAGATAATTTTTCAGACACACCCAAAATGCATGAGAAAATAAGCAAAAAATAGACAAGTAGAATTACAAAACGGAATGAAAAAATTTTGTATGGAAGGCGAATTTGTCAAACATAAGAAGAGAAAAGATACACACTGGGAGAAAATATTTACAAAGCACATATCTAAAAGGGGTTCTTATTCCAGATATACATGAAACCACCTAAAGTTTATACTAAAATGATAATTCACATGTAATTGGAATGTAGCTCGGGGGTAGAGTGCTTGTCTAGAGCACACTGGGCCCTGAGTTTAGTCCCAAACACTGCAAACAAACAAATAAACATTTAACCAGATAAAAAATAAGCAATTTAAGTGAACATTTCTGAAAAGATATACAAATGATTAACAGGCACATGAAAATATGCTTAAAATCATAAATCATCACAGAAATGCAAATATAAAAAATGAGATTTCATCTCAACCCAGTAGGAACGGCTGTTATCAAAAAGATTAATGACACATGTTCTAGTACAGATGTGGAAAAGGGAAATGTTTGCACACTTCTCACAGGGATGGGAATTTGTAAAGGTGTCTTACAAAATAACATGAAGGTTCCTCAAAAAGTTACAGTAGAAGTACAGGGTGATCTGTCAATCCCACATTTGACTGTGTATCCAAGAGAATGAAGTCAGCATGCAAAACAGACATCTCCCAGGTTTACTGTAGCGCTACTCCCAGTAACTAAGAATTGCAATGATCTAAATGCCTGTCTTATGATAGATGGATGCAAGCAATGCTGCACATACACAGAACGGTCCTACTCAGCCAGAACAGATGGGGAATCTCATTATTTGGGGCATCATGAATGAAAGTGGAGATTGTAATATTAAATGTAATATGTCAGGTACAGGAAGACAAGAACTTTTATAATTACTATAGTTTTGATCTTGATTGTCTCCACAGGTACATGAAATAACACTCTAGAGGGATGATGGAAATGTCAGGAGATGTGGCCTAATGCTAGGAAGGGAGGGTGTTAGTCACACGTCCTTGAAGATGACATTGTGACCTGGCCGCATCCCTCTCCCTTTCCGTTTCCTTGTAGCAGGGAGGTAAGCAGTCCCGTTTGGCTGTCCACGCCGCCTATAACTTTGCCACCACAGGTCCAAAGCAACAGGGCCAAATGCTCATGGGCTGAAACCCCTGAAACTGAGAGCCAGAATAAATCTTCTTTCTTCTTAGATTGATTTCCTCGGAGTGTTGGCAGAGAGATGGAAAGCTGACCAATACATAAGAGGAAGCGAGGAAACCCATTCCTACAGAACATAAGAATGGTATGGAGTTACCATTAGATGGGGAGATCAGAGCAGGGGGAGGGATGGAGAAATATAGGTGATGGGTGCTTGTTACAGGTACAGTGGAGCCAAGAATTTTGATGATGTTACATGGTAACCTAAAAATAAGTAATTATAATGTATTATGAATTTTTAACAATGAGAAAAATATCTTTAGAATTTGCCTTAAAAATGACAAATATTTGAGGAAATAGATATGCTTAACCTCTCCAAAACATTATACAATATGTACATATAACAATATTTCATGTTACCACATTATACCCACGATTTTTATCTTTATGGAATAGGTTAACTCTTATTTTGCATTTTATAATGTTGTTTTAAAATTTATTACCATGTTTTGTTAGTAATTTTGTAATTAAAAGTGTCAGATATAGCTGAATTCTTAAGAAGGGTCAGATGCCTTCCGATGGCTTGGTCTACAGCATCTAATGACAAACTCTAATTCTGGTGAATTTATATTTCTATTTATATCCAGCAGCTGCCATAGCAAAGAACAGAAATGCACTTGGAGACCAACAAATCTGCTGCATCAAGAGAAAATGCACTCAGAGGAAACTTGAGAGACTCTGAAACTGGGGTAGAAGGTCCTTCTCCGATGTGGGCTTGTGCTTCAGAATTCTGCAGTTTTGGGAAGCAAGAGCCAGAGTGAACTGGATGGTTTCAAGGAGTGAGAATAAACATAGTGACTGGATGTCTTAAAAATGTCTATCCAAAGCAACTGAGATCTCTGTCAGTAGATGAATAGATAAATAAGCTGTTGTAAAGCCAGGCAGTATCCCATTGTGCTCAAAAGAGATCAGCGATCAAGCTAGGTAAGTACATGCAAACTTGATGCATCATACTACATCAAAGAAGACAAACTGAAGAAGATATATAAACTAGCTCCTGCTAACTGTATGATATTCTGTAAAAGGAGAAACTGTGGAAACAAAATTATTAGTAGTTTCATGTGATGAGGAGGGGAGAAAGTATTACCAGGCAATTAATTTTTAGGGCAGTGCATAATTTTTCAAGATATAATGGTGCATAGGTGCCATACATTTTTTCCAAATTCAGACAGCCCAACAAAGTAAACCCTAAGGGAGACACTGGGCAGTGGTTTATTATAATGCATGTGGGTAGGATCATTGTTTATAACCAAGGTTTCATTCTTGGTGGAAGATATGGTATGTCTTGGCTATGGATGTGAGAGAGGAGGAATATATAAGAAATCCATACTTAGAAATCAGTCTAACAAAGGAAGTAAAAGATTTTTGCATTGAAAAATATAGCACACTGAAAAATGAGATTGCAGAGGACATCAGAAAAAGGAAAGATATTCCTTGGTCTTATGTAGGAAGAATCAACATGTTAAAAATGATCATATTCCCAAACTTGTTATAAAGATATAAAGCAATCCCAGTCAAAATAATAATAACATGCATCACAGAACTAGACATAATATTATTAAAATCCTTTGGAAACCAAAAGAGGACTGATATAGCAAAGGCAATTCTGGGCAACAAAGAAATGACAGGTGAATTATAACAGGGACCTCATAATTCCTTACTTGAAATTATACTACAGAGCTACTGTGATAAAAACAGCATGGTACTGGCAAAAACACAGCCCTCAGATGAATGGACCAGTGTTTTGGTTACTTTTCTCTCGTTGCTGACACAAAATACCCAATGCCCAAAATGAAGGAAGGAAAGGTTTATTTAGCTTACAGTTCGTGGAGGTTTCAGTCCATATTTGGCTGGTTCTGAGACAGAGTGGCACATGGCAGAAAGCAAACTTCGGGGAGCAGAGCACAGCACAAACAACCAGCAAAAGGGAAGAATGGCTGCAAGCAGCCTCTTCTCTTCCCTTACATTGTAAACAGCCTACCCCCACCCAGGAGGCGAGTACCTCTCACACAATCTCCAAGCCCTCTTCTTCCACAGGCTCAGGATGTGTACAAAGTAAGCACCCTGGCTTCCTGCTGAGTCACTCAGCCAAACCTCTAGACTCCCCAAGTTGACACAATGTATCAACCATAACAACCAGATTAGCAGAAGACACAACTCTAAAAACACTCAGCCATCATATCTTTGACACAGGGACAAACACCCTTACTGGAAGAAAGTTCACCTTTTTAATAAATGGTCCTTGGAAACATGGCTTTCCACATGCTGAAGACTAAACCTGGAACCATGTCTCTCACCATGTGCTAAACTACAATAAAAATGGAACAAATATCTAAATATTTTTTTAAAATGTGCTGGAAGAAAGAATAGGTAGAACTCTTAAAGACATAGGAGTGGGCAAAGATTTTATGAAGAAAATCCTGGTCTCACTGGGATACTCTCTTATTGAAAAGCTTTAACACAGTGAACAAATCTACCAACAGAGTATAGAGACAACCCACAGACTAGAGAAAAGATTGCCAGCTGTTCCTCAGACAAAAGACTGATATCTAGAATATGTAAAGAACTTAAAATAATCAGTCTTCCCACATTTAAAGATCCAATCCTAAAAGAGAGATGTGAGATGAGTGCCTTCTTCTGAGATGAAGTACAGGTGGCAAATAAATATGTGAAAAACTGTTCAGTGTCCCTGGTCATTTGAGAGATGTAGATGAAAGCAATGCTGTGATTCCATGTTACTCCAAAAGGAACAGCCACTATCAGGAAATCAACCATTAACAGACCCTGGAGGGACTGTGGGAAACAGAAATCCTTCTCCAATGTTGGTAGGAGTGTAAACCCTTGCAACCACAGTGGAAATCACTGTGGAGATTCCTCAAAAAACTAAAACGAGAGGTTCAAGTTGATCCAGCTATCTCCATTCTTAGTATTTTCCTGAAAGAAGCAAAAGCATCAAAACATAGTGAAAGATTCAGGCCTATGTTCATAGCAGCACAGTTTGTAGTGGGTAAAACTGGAAACAGCCCAAATGCCCAAATGATGAATGCATAAAGAAAATATGTTTTTTTCGTACATACTCAGCCATAAAGAAGGATAAATTTGAGATATTTCTCGGTAAATGGATGAACCTAGATACCATAGTCTAAGTGAAATGAATCAGATACATATGTATAAATACCGTATTGTTTCTATAGTGTGGGAAACTAAAAGTGTAAATGAAATACAAAATATATACTAGGTATTGCAAAATGTGAAGAAAATGCTCAAAGGGAAAGGAGCACAAGGGAGAGGGGGGAAAGGAAGGAAGGGAAAGGAAAAAGATGAGCAAAACAAGAATAATAGAAACAAATCTTTTGTAATTAAGAAGAGGAAGAGGGGCAGGAGGGAGGGGAATAGGGAAAATAATAAGAATCTGGGTATTTCATGTATAGGTACAATTTCCATATCATGAATGTGATTATTATGTATATCTAAACTGTACCAATAAACTTAATTAATGACAAAAGAAAGAAATCCTTAACGTTTGCTCAATTTTTCTCTAAACCCAATAGGGCAACAAGAAACTGTACTAGTAAATAAAATCTATTTTTCAAAAGTTTTAAAAATCAGTATCCAAAGGAATGCAAGGATTACCCAATACCAGAAATTTCTGGAGTAAAAAAGAAGCAATCTCTCATGTAAATGAATATTTGTACATCATCGTTTTTGCAAAATATCCCTGTCCAGTGTGACCAAAGGGAGCCTTCTTTTTAACTGTCAGAAGAGCATATTTTAAAGTTCTCACACTGTAACACTATCCTTCATATTTTGTTATAAACAACATTGCAAGAGAAAACAACTTTATCCTAGTATTCCATTAATACAAACTCTATGTACAGTATCCATTATGAAGTAGTATAACATCAAATTTCTTATTAATTTAATTCCTTAGTATGGTCTTAACATGTACCAAGCACTCTGTAAGTTTAAAATGTATAACAGTATTTAGAACAAAGAAACAAAGAAAATAAATAAGTACATATAAATCCTGGATATTCCAGTGGAGCTTCACTTCTGGTGTTCTAGGGAAAAACACAGAAAAGAAGCAATCAAATAAATAAAGTATCTTAGGTAGCAGTAAGTCCCATGTGGAAATAACAAAGGGTGATACGATATAGGGTTTCACAATGGTAGAGGTGTTATTTTAAAAGACCCAGCAGGAATGACTTCTATGACTCGGGGTCTTTGAGGAAACAGCTAAGGGAACGGAGGGAGCCTTTTGAAGATCTGATGCAACAGATATCATTGCAAGCAGACAGAGCAAGATAAAGCCCTGAATAGCCAGTGAGAAATGGGATGCAGAAATGAGATGGAGGGCCTTATGAGAGGATGTCAAGGAGATAAGCAGGCAGATCACATGGGGGCTTGTAAAGCATGATGGAGTTAGGATCCTCTTTGCAATGTGAAGTAATGGGAAGTCAGAGGAGTTTTCTGGCAAGATATCAACATAATCTGATTTATGCTATTGGTCGCTTATTCTGGGTGGTGTGTATAAAATTGTCAGGGGGTGGCATGAGTAAAAACTAGGCAGAGGAACAGTCACCATGGTCAGTGTGAGAGAAGACGATGACTCAAACATGATGATGACAGAGATCAAGAGACCTTGTTGTCACAGGGTGACCTGAAGCTACAGTCACGAAGGTTTGCTTATCTGTAGAATATAGTCCCTCAGACAAAGGACTTCTATCTAGAACATATAAAGAATTGAAAATGCAGACCTCCCAAATTTAAAAACCCCATTTAAAAATGGGCATCCAGGATGAATACACACTTCTCAGATGATGCAATACTAATAGCAAACAAATGTATGAATAAATATTCAACATTACTGGTCATTCGAGAGACGCAAATTAAAACAGTACTGAGATTCTATCTCATGCCAGAAAGAATGCCTACCGTCAAGAAATCAACCAATTACAAATACAGGAGGGGCTGTGGGAAAACGGGAATCCTTCTCTACTGTTGGTGGGAGTGCAGACTGGTGCAACCACTCTGGAAATCAGTACGGAAATTCCTCAAAAACCTAGGATTAGAGGTCCCATTCAACTCAGATGTTCCCCTTCTGGGTATCTTCCCATAAGAATTAGAAACACCATACCACGGCGATTTATGTGCACCAGTGTTTACAGCAGCAGCATGTATAATAGGTAGACCTTGGAAACAACCCGAGTGCCCCTCAACCCAGGAACGCTAAAAAGGAGGTGGCACATTTATATAACATCACTGCGGCCTTTGCAGGGAGTGTGCTTCTCCTCATACTTCTGTCACGTGACAGTGATCATGACCATGGTCGTGATGGTGATTGTGATGATGGTGAGGAATGACAGCTGCCCCCACATAATTATGCTAGCAGGGGTACTTTTGTTTTAATTATTATTTTCAACTTGACATAGCTCAGTGTTTGTGTCTTTCTGCACTCCCAGACGACCGAAACTTTCGAGTGTACTTTTCATGTCAAGCAAGGCTCTGAACAACCATCTTTATTCTCTGGTTACAGTGATGCTCTTGGCTCTATTGAGGCTACCCTTGTAATTCCTGTAACTATGCCTCAATTTCATTGTTTACTTTCACCTTTAATTGCAATGTACAGCAAAGCACAGCTGTTAGGAATATATTGTCAAGATTTATTTGAAAGCCTGCATATAATAATGCCTGTATAATTTTGGTCAAGTGAAGGCCAATTTCTGTGGCATAGTATTTCTTTTTCCACAAAACGAAGGCTGGGAAAGAAAGATTTGCTATCTTTTTTACCAGTGGAGTTCCATGTTTCAAAATCAGTAGTTGTGCTGGCGCATGCTGTAAATATGTGACTTCTTGTGCCCAACAAGCCTTTGCTATTTTTGTTTAAATCCAAGTATATCATTAGATAAGGGGCATACTTTTTCATTCTACAGTCCTTAAGCACTGTTCTTTATATCCTATTTTACCTCTTGATTTACCCACATTCTCAACAATAAGGTCCTGTGTCTCTCTGGCCTTATATCAACAGTATCATCAAAAAATAATATCATAAAAATTTGACATATATGCTCTCTGTATGACAAAATTTTATGATACTATCATTTAATTTCCTCAACTCAGTATTAGATATTATCATAAATTTCTTTTTGCAGGTAAGTATCATAAGACTTAAGAGCGTTAACTCAATTGCAACAAGTTATAATTAGAAAATTATTGAACTAGATTTAAATCAATGGCTACATGACCTTTTAATCTAAAATTTATACTAGTTTCTACTGCATAGTAGCAAGGTCTGCACAGGCTTGAACCATGAAGTTTTGTTAATAGCATAATAGGCTCACCAGAAACGTTTTAAGAAAATCGTGTTGCAGTTTTTGCTTTGCCATCTTTGAGAATTGGTACCGAATTCTTCAGATACCTTACTGTGATGCCACACTAATAATACTGTACTCTAGTGCTTGGGTCATTTTCAGGTCCGCAATATTCCTGAATGCCCCTGCTCCTGTTTTAAATAAGGTATCATTTGGTTGCTCTATCTGAATATCTCAATAATGAGCTTTATGAATATGCAGAAGAATCTACTGTTTTTTATTTGATTTCATAAAGTATTGTAATATTGTAGAGCACTTGCTCACAAACCCCAAATAAAACCAAAGCTTGAAATCTAAGCAATTTATGTGGCAAGAAGTTTGTCATTGTTAAACGTGGGCTTTTTATTCTACCATTCATATTTTTATTCTGTGACTATATAAATAAACTGAAAGATGCTGTTTCTAACAAAAATGCTTCATGTCACATTCTCCTAGCACCATTTGGGACTGTCATTGAATAAACTAATAGTAGGCTTCCAAGCCAAGAGTAATTACATTACATTGCTCTTTTTTTGGCAGGGAGCTATTTTTTTTTTTCTGTAAATGAGGCACTTTAACAGAAGAACACTTTTACACCATAAAGTGGGAGAGGATTTGATGCAGATGTCTTTCAGGTGAGATATAAGAAAACATATTTCCCACTTCTAGATTAATGTAACAAAGTAATCAAGCAATTAATTAATTAATCAGCCTGTGTTTCTGATAATCACACTAGCAGATAGCAATTAAAAATGAAACATACTTTCAAAAGTTGGGGGCTATTCTTGATAGCTGAGCATTATGACATTTTATGTTTAAAAAAACTAAAAACTTACGTATACTAGTGTTTGATTTATATTTATTTCTCTGTTTGCCATTTTTAAAGGAGCATCCTAGTTCAAAAAGGTTAAATGGCTTTCTCCAGTATGGTAAGCAACTCAATTGCAAACATAGTGTAGTCTGTAGCCCATATGTTTCAGCATAGGTCACTACACTAGATGTGCTATCTTAATTCCTCATTTTCTACAGAAGAGAACTTTGAAGACATCATGGGAGAGTATGGAGCAGAATTTACATATCGTGAGGATGAACAAGAAAACATTTTATAAGCTGATACCATGTTAATGCTTCTCTGTTCATCCACCTAGGAAAATCTATCAGCTGTAGTGGAAAGAATGAACTGTTCTAAGCAAATATTACAAAGGCATAAGTGTTTTGAACATAGAGCCTAGTTAGAAGTCCATAACTATTGGCAGGAAATAAGGCAAATTATGGCTAACATGTATTGATGTTTTGTAAGGATGATACTATAACAAGCAGTGAAAGATCTTTGAATCTCATTCCACTGTGAAGCAACTACTATGGTTCTATGAAACTGTGGAGATATATGATTCCTTAACTGTCATAGATGACAAGAGTTGGGGCTAGAGCACCATAAAAAGTGTATTTGTTACTGTAAAAACAATACGCTTAAGTCTTATTTGATGATGCTTTCCTTTGTAGTCCACTTCTTAAGTCAATAGTATTCTATTGACTCTAATTTCAATATGTGTTTCTGCTGCTTTGCTTAGTTTTGAGCATGCATGACTGCTTCTTTGTATCAGTTATTGATTCATGGTATCAAAGAAGAGAACACAGATAAGGACTGAAAAATCTTTCAAGCTTTATTGTTATTTATTATCTGTTCGAACAGATCTTCCTGCTACTTGACATCAAATTAAGATGGCCAAGAAGTGAAAAAGCACATAAAAATCTATGAGAATAAACTGATGAGCTCTAGGTCAGACCCAGGTTATTAGGTATTTTAGAAGCAATCTGAATCTTTTGCACACTTTTCTGCTGTAGTATGTGTTGGTTCCTAGCTGTATGATCAACCAAATGCTAATTAGTACTACATAAGCCATGGATTTTAAATTGTATGTGAGAATTATACAAATGGGACTGGGAAGATTAATAATGATTAATGGTTAGCAAAATAAATGATTCTTCATAAGCTACCATTGAGATTGAGCATAGAGGACACTGTGAACTGAGTTCTCATTCGCTTAACCCTAAAAAGAACGTTTTTCAGGCATTGGTGTTACTTGATGTAGTCTACTGCTATGGTAATGTTGCTATTTACTTATTTACTTGCTTATTACCATATGTGTTGGGTTAGATTATTTTCCCAAGTTGGCCTAATATTTTTGGGCCACAGAAGTCATGTCTGTCTTGGCTAGAGTGGATGAGGCCTGATATTGTACACTGGTTTCCAGAGGAGACAACATTGTGTTGTGAGAAAATAATGTTTAAAGTCAAACAAACGTGCTGGAATTGTTAGTTCTTCTTGGAAATGTACCAAACACATTTTTATAATGAGACAGATGTGAGTCTTTGAGAAGCCAGGACCACAGTGTTATGATGTGGGTCTAAAACGCCCCCGCAAATGACTTGTGTATGTTTGGAAGGTGTCCCATTATGCAAGTGCTACAGGCGCCTTGCCACAAAAGGGAGGGGCCTGCTTGAAGGTGAGTCGGAGTGATCTAGACTTAACTTGTCCCTTCTTCCTCTGCTTCCTGGCCACAATAGTGTTACGAGCAGCTGAGTTAGAAGTATCATAGGCAGACAGGGCCAGGCCCTCAAAGGAGCCGACATGAAAGACAAGATACATGAAAGACAATCACCTCAAGACAAAAGGGCCAAACAAATGCACCCACACACCTCCCTAGCTGTAAAGGTCAGGGACTGATATTCTAAATAAGTAACAACCACCCTGAAAAAACCAGGAAGAGTCATTAACCCGACCCCCTACAAGAAAAGCCCCCGTTCGTTCTGTATTTATGCCCTCTTGCTATGTGACTTACTTCCTCATCTGATCCCAGTTTACCCAATTTTACCTGAACAATTATACTTATAAACTTATTGGCTGACTATAGTTTTGTCCATTTCATCTACCTTGGACCCACCTTACCTCATGGTTTTGCTCTACAAAAGTCCCTAAAAAAGACAGTCTTGGGTAACCCACTCAGGTCCCCTTCTGTCCCTCTGTTGGACAGAAGCTTTCTGTCCCTCAGTAAATATATTCTGCTCTTAACCTCCATTGTTCCTAAAATTCATTGTTTGATTTTAGAGAACACGAACTTGAACTTGTCCCAGATATCGTTCAGGTTGGGAGTTTTTATTTTCCTGTATCAATAGGTTAAGCAAATTTTGCTCAAAGATGCACTTTCACCACGTCATTTTTGTCTTGGAGCTCAGCAACCATGGACTAAAACCCATGGCCAAAACAGAACTCTCTTACTTTAAATCATGGAGTATTTTTTTCCCAGTGTCAAAAAGTAACTAAGACAAGCTATATCAGCAGCAATAACAAAATATTAAAAGACCTATGACCAACATTTATCTCCTGAAAATATAAATGTAACTAGTCCTTGATGATTAGCGGGTGCAACACATACAAATGAAATGAAGACTTTTCTATGTGGTTGATCAACTTCTTAAGACTTTACATCCTCTGATTCTGTCCTTCAGATACAGAAGAGTGAAGAATATATTTTAAATTACTGTTTAAGAAGGAAGAGTAACGCACTGTTCCTATTTCATTGCTGTGAGCAAGCTGCAGTGTTTCATTCAGATAGACGTAAATGGGGGGCTGCAAAATGCAGACAGATCAGCATTCTCTTCCTAACAGCAGGTTTACACTTTGACAAAATGAGAATGGCATTTATACATCATCTCTGCCAAAGCACACAGGGTCAGTACAGTATGATTTGCCTTCACACAACTGAAGAACAGACGGATGGGCATTCCAAAGAAGAAAGCTGCATTGCAAAGGTTGCAGTGGTATAATTATGAATATTGTTATGTAGGTGAGACCTTAGAAGAGGAAGTCATCAATGTCCAATGTGTTTCAATCAGGAAACAATGAGCCTCCTACCACGTGCTTAGCCTTTTGTCCTAGAAATGGAGATTTATGGATTTTAACAAAAGGCAGCCTGTGATACAAAAGCACTTTCAATTTTCTTTTTTTATGTGTTGGGGACAGACACATAATCCAGTATTTTTTCCGAGGTCTTTTCTACTTTTAATTTCTGATACATTGTGACTTACTAGAATCATTAATTTTTACATTTTGCATTTTGGGAACACTCTGAGCAAGCTCTTATAGGAATTATGAGGAATGTTCTGGGAAAAATCTCAGCAAATCCATTCATTTATTCAATCACATAAAGATAAATATACTGAAATCTCTTATTGGGGAAAGAGATGATCATGCAAACAGCTAGATACTAGACCAACTCTGATGGACCATGTGCCTATAGATTTATGCATAGAGGCTATCTTCTAAATTGACTTACAGAAAATTTTAGAAAGAAGTAAGTATTCAGATAGCATAAACAAAATGGCATCTTATCATATGAGGTTATTAGCATAAGACTTTTAATATTTTAGAAGTGTCTAAAAGTTTTTTCACTCGCCAGTGTTATGAAAAATTGTACATGAAGTCAAGTTTCGTAAATAAGGCTATGATAGGATAAAAAATAAAAATATAAAAATGAGATGAGGGTGAACATTTTAACTACCTTGCTGTTGAGAATGCTTAAGACTAAATTAAACATGTATTAGAAATTTCACTGATGAAATGAAGCTCATGTGTTATTGTATCTGCATCTCTAGGTAGGTACGGTTAAGTATAACTTTAAAACCAATTTTCAACCAATATCTGATTTCTTTTTTGTTGATTCCACTAGCTGAAATCTGAATTAGGATTCACCTTTCTATTTAAATGCAGATTCACACATTCCACCTGAAGAGGGGGGAAGTCATTTCTTTGGAATGAAATACTAATATACAGCGAAGTTTAATTTCCATGAATATTCCATCTCAGCCCAGGAGGTCTTTTCTTGTGATATCTAGAATATTTATTGCAATAATTTCATAGCCTTGTTACATTTATTTCATCATTGTACATTACAATTTTATGTGCTAAGTCATGGAAATAAATACAAATTATACTTTCAGTGGGCAATGGGAAGGTGTGAGGGAATTTTAAAATGGAAGTGACAGATTAAATAACAGCAAGTGACCAATTCAAAATTGAAATGGAGAATTCTGAAAAGCTAGGTGTGTTAATGTACTGACAGAGATATAATATGTACAGACATTTTATGCCTTTTCCTTCCATCTCTCTTTTTTCATCCTTTAAAAACTGAATCTTGCTCTTTTCATCCTTTAAAAATGGAAAGTGTTTTAAAATGTAGAGTGTTGGGTTATGTATGCCAATTCATCTAGTGTGTACTGAAAACCTGTACACTTATCTTCAACATGGAGACTTATAACACAGGGAATTAAACAGCGGAGATAAATCATGGTAAAGAAGTATTAGTATCATATTAAATGATTTCTTATTGTACTGAATCACAACTAAAGAGAATAGTTCCACGTGACAATTTTGGCCAGTTGCTTTGAGAATTTAAGTCCAATTATGTATATGTAAAATAAACATCTTGGCAGCGGTAATGCAGTTAAGAAAAATATAAAGTTAGAAAATGATATTCACTTCAGTTATTTGATGGATGATTTTATAAAGTTATTTTTAAATGTATTTTCTCCCTTGGAAAAATTGTACCTGGAAGGACATTATTTACGGTAAATATCACAGTCTATCATTAATGAGACATACATTGGCATTCATTAATTAATCCAAAAGTTGGAAAGTGGCATTTCTTATATGCAAGGCACTGGGTATTGAGATGTTAAATCACCACTCTCTGAATTTGACGGCCTGGAGACTAAGTGAAGAAGGAAGCATTATGGGTTGTTTCACTAACTTTAAGTAGAAACACATAAATCTGAAATACTGTCACATTGGTTTTCCTGGCACTGTCCTGTGTTCCTGGATATGATTTTGCAGATAGCACCTTCTGAGTTTTCTTAGGGACATAATTTCCTTTGGTCATGTTCCACATCATCTTAACTACATACCCTGGCGACAGGGTCCTGTCCTGGGCGATGGTACTCAGTTACACCCCTTCGTCCATCATCTCTATCAGGGAGCTTGAAATTCAGCACGTGTAAGAGTTACCGAGGCACTTCTGATGAAGTTAGATTCAAGAGGACAAGTTGGACCTCCAGAATTGTAGTAAGGACTTCTAGTGATTTGGATGCAGGTCGTCTTGGAACTATTCTTTGAGAAACACTTTTTATTTACTAAAACTATGCTCTTTTTATTGCTGAAACTGAACACATTCTTCTGGAGTCCATTGATACCCAAGCAGTTATTATAGACTTCTCAGTTGGTGCAAGTGCCTGGCATTTGCTGTTAACTTCCCTGTATCACAACACAGGACTTACAGTCTGATGTTCACACTGCATTCTTTGCCTTGGTGGAATTTCCCCTTAGTAGTCCTATGTAACACAGTAGAAATCCAGGTGTTATTCTTGACTCTGCCCTTTATTCCCTTCATCTGATTAATTTCAAAATCCTATTAATGTTAACCCTTAAGTAGATTTGGAGTTTGTTCCATTATCTCTTTATGATTCTACTCTGACATTACTTTCAACTCTCCTAATCACATATTCTTCATTTTCCACATATTAAAAGTTTTAAAAAGTTATTCCAATAATACTTTTCCAATTTTCTTATGTTCCTCCCAAGGTAAACCTATACCCCATACTGTAAACCAGGTAAAACACCAACCACAAATATAAATTAGTAAATTAAAATACCCTGGTCATGTTTATAAATCCATGCATGACACAAGCATAGTGCAACTTACCATACTCTTGTCTTGCTTCTTCCTTCATTTGCCTGCTAAGCATATTGTAATGACAGAAACTCACTCTAATAATTTATTAATTTTGTTTTTATTTTTCACTTTCTGCTCTCTTGAAGTTTATCTGGGCTTTTAAAACAGATGGAACAAAAAAGAGGAGTAATTTGTTACTACTCATAGTAATAATTCACAGGCATTTGTTTCCTACACTTTAGAAGACTGTGAAGTTCAAGATCACATGTGGTCAGCAGGTACAGTGTCTGGGAAAGTCTGTTTCCTGGTTCGAGGAACATGCTTTCTCGCTGGTCCTCACACATGAGGTTTTGCTTAGCCTTTGTTTATAAGGGCATTCATCTCATGTATGAGGTCTCTGCCCCATGATTTTTTCATCTCCCCAAAGACTTCACCTTTTAACATGACCACTCTTGAGAGTAGAATTTCACCACATGATTTTGGGGGTGACGTAGCATGTGGACCGTACCATAGACTGGAATGCGGTGTTCTCGCTGCCTGTAGTTTCCATTTATCTTCTCATGTTTTCTGTCTCCAGCTAAATGTCATGTCCTGAGTGAAAGCCCCCTTGTATAGGAAATTTATCTTGGATCCATTTGCTAGATGTGTTAGGATGACCTGATTTAAAGTATTTAATATATCTTCTGTACAATCTTTGGTACAAAATTATACAAAAACCTGAATTTTGTTATTTGAAATTGTAGTTGAACGGGGCAACCTATGTTACAACAGGAACCCAAATATTTACCCATTTTTTTGATATCTGCTTATATCCTTTAATAAACAAAAAGTCCCTTAAAGGCATGAATCCTGTCTCCATTCTCTGTGTTTCCACACTTTTGGAGTAGTTCTTGCAATTAAAAAATATGTGACAAAAATTCATTCTCATCATTTCTTTTTTTTTTTATTTTTCACTTCCTGGTCTCTTGAAATTCATCTGCGCCATTGAAACAAACGAGGGGTAATTTGGGGAAAGACTGAAATAATTCACTCAACTATGAAGACTCACTATCACTGTTTTATTCACTATAGCTCTTTGTATGTAAATCAGTGACAGAATCTTCTATCGAGTGTATGTGAATACTCATGGATTTTTAAAAAGATTAATGCCTAATATAAACAAGATTTTATATTGTGATAAAGTCTATGGATAATTATAATTTAAATATAATTTATCCTTCTTCAATAAATGTAAATAGAAGAACCATTCTATGAACCAAAACTACACTAGACCAATTTTCTCAGAACAGAGAGAAAAGTGTTAAATAAGGACATATAATAGCATTTTAGAGCTTATTAGGGTGAGAAAGAACACTTCTTTTTACATGATACAATAAAGCTCAGTGAACAACTTCCTGTTCGCAGAGAAGTACAGAGCTCTCCATATTCACAGTTAACCTGTTGTGACAAATAGTGTTCTTTTATAAGAGATATTTGAACAATTTTTTTTGAGTTTGGACCTAAACCCTTCCATGTATTGGGATTTAAAAGTGTGAATTGGATATTTTCAGTCAATTATAAAAATAGAAAAAAAACTAATACCAATTATATGTCCATTAAAACGAAGCTTTTCATAATTGATTCTAGTAGCAATTGATCTCCAAATGTCACAAGATGCCATGGGGCTCCTAGAATTGATGATGGATAGCAATTTTAGTAAAATTAGGCACAAATAATGCAAAGCAAAAACAGCATCTGTTACATGATAAAGTTATTGGCATATGAAAATAGCTGGAAAATTGTGTTTTGGAATTAGTTGAAATGTGCTTCTCTCTACCCCTGGTGTTATTAATAAGTAATAGAATAAGGAATCAGGAACTTGGATAACATAAGGAATATTTATTCACTGAACACATGGTTATTTAGTCCTGACCCTATGCCTTCCATGAATATTCCCAGCCACTAAGTGGGAAACAAATAGTTAACAAAGAAGAGAGCAAGTACCTTTTGACTCATCTGTGCCAATTATTCCCTGGTCAATGATTTAAGATTCCAATATTTGAGGACAGCGTGAACATGGGTGGCATATCCATGGATGGGTTTCTGTTTTCTGTTTGACTTTCAACCGTCAAACTACTTTCACTCAAGCACGTTTGTTGGTATCACTCAGCAAAACTTCCATACCGGTCTTCCTACAACCATCTCCTGCTGTCTTCTTTATTTGGTTCCTCCTTGCCATTTATTCTGCAGTCCTCTCTGTGGTCACGCCTTTGTTTCATTCTGTTTGCTATTCCCTTGTCCTCTACTTCAACTCAAAGAAACAATCATGACTCTCTTCTTACAATTGCAGCTTCCAAATGATCCCAAAATTAAAATATCAAAATAACCATTGCAGCAAAATCATTTCAATGAAGAGTATTCCATTCAACCTGGTCACCCACGACCTTTCCTCTTGTACTCATTCACTGACTCAATGAAGGATTCATTTGATGAACTGATCTTTCCCTGGATCTTCACTGCTGACTCTGTTCTCCTGACTTCAATATTACTGGAAGCAAAACAGCTAACTCCCTGTACTCTTGGCTCTATTATGTAGCATCAACGAACATTTCTCTTTTGTCAATTATTTCTTTTGAGGCAAGATATTTCTCTCCCACCCACCCCTTCATTTTTTCCTGCATAGTGTTTTCTTTTTCAAGTAGAGCTTCTATATCCATTCTATATCCATTGTCATCTCAATTTCATCATCACACATTAACATTAAATTGTAGGCTAGTATCTCCTACTTCAAAATAAAAGTCCTTCTTGAAGTCCCACATTTTTTCTAAGGCTCTCTGCCTGTACTTCCGCACCATCGCCCCACCTAACACAATGCCTCAAGATCAACAGTTTCCATATTTTAGTTTTAAAATTTTTGCCGCCTCCATATTACATTCACAGAACCATTCTATTGGATTTAAAACACATAATAACCAATCATTAAATTTCTCCTCCAGTTCTATAGAAATACATATCTCCAATACAGTTTTCTGTCGGTATCTGTATGATATTTACCCCAGGACTCCCTCAGTTACCAAAATAGGGAGATATTCAAGTTTCTTACATAAAATAATTAAAACAATGTAATTCATATGCAACCTCTGCACATCTTCATATACTTTAAATTATAGCTAAGTTACTTATAGTCCTCAGTAAAGTATACATACTGTGTAAAGAGTTGCTTTGATGTCTTATCTGAGGCATAATGCCAAGATAAATATCTGTGTACAAGCACAGATATAGTTTTGAAAACCATTTTTACTCTGCAGTTGGTTGAATCCAGAGTTCCAGAAAACTGAGGATATTTCTTATATCAATCCCTACAATATCCAAAACTCCCTGTGACCTTCTATCTAACACTAGCTGTCTGAGTGCCCAAGAGAGGCCTTACTTTGAAAAGCAAAAATTTCTGATCATAGTGCAGGATTAAGGTCCATTCTAATCAAGAGTAATACACACACCTCACATTATAGCATATAATTTGTATGTGCCTACCTATGTACATTTTATAAGATATTTTAATAAATATACAGTACATGCAGACACATATACTTATGTACATGTACACACATAATGTATACGTATGCTCTACATGATAAAATGAAATCTGTGCTGTGCACGAAGGTGGTATACTTTGGGAGCAACCTTGTACTCTTACCATCCCAAGGTTACACACAGACATATCTCCCCCATAATTGTCTGACTCATTCCATTCCCCTACTTTAACTCCCTCTTGCTGATAACAAAATGTCTTCTGTGACATTCAAATTAGTACTACTTTTTACCAAGCAATTCAACTTTAGGAGCCAAGAAAGGCATCAAAAGTAGAAAACCATTAACAAATATTTTAAAGTTAGAAACTCCATGACAATTTAATGACTGATTTTTTTTCAGAATATCTAAAATGCAAAGCAGATAATTTCTTTCAACATTTTGCTTTAAATTAAATAAATTTTCAAAGAAAGCTCAGTATGTTTGTTTTTTAATGCTTCTTTCTCCATCAGCTAATGCTATTTGTGTAGCCCAAAGCAGGCTTTTTAAAAGTGTAGTGTAGTAATTGCTTTATTCTGACAGAAAGTTCCATATGTTGAAGATTTGAACATAATTCTTTGATTGGCCTACTCAAATGTAAACAAGCCCAGTGGGTAAACAAGTGCAGATTGTTAATCATTTCCTGAATATTTATATATTTGTGAAATTATTAATGAGATTTTACAGTTTTTCCTTCTCCTACCTGTAAAAGATAAATGGTTACCATGAGGACTGGTGCTGGAGGTTTGGTAAAACTATGAGACAGGAAACTTCTGTTTTTCTCTGCTGGTAACTTAGAGCAATAGGATTCTTTGTCAAGTTTTTGTAATGATATTTTCATTACTCCAGGCCACTGTCAGCTCTGTGGTTTTCAGAACTTCTTTGGCTGTACTTGATGGATGGCTTGGATTCAGAGGCATCAAAACGAAGCTTGTGTTCATGACTAAATGGCTTCCTTCATTGAACTCCAACTTTGATTCTCAATATATTGCATCTGTGTGTTTTTCAAAGCAATAAAATTATTCTGGGTATTGCTTTAATTGGCTTTGTTTATACAATTATTAAATTAAGCTTGTCACTTAGCATTTCTCCTTCTGGAATGAGCATTTCAAAGCTGTCATTTTACATGTAGCTTCCAGAGAATAAAGTTATTAAATCAATTTTTGTAAAGAGAAGTTTTCTTCTAAATGTAACATAAAGTGAAGTGGAGTCATACAATTTAATTTAGAAACAAGGTCAAATGAGTTTATAAAATGTAGAGTCTACAACATTTTAAGAGGTTTGAATATGAACTTTAAGTATATATATATATATATATATATATATATATATTCTTGTTATAGACAATACAAACCAATATTTAATAAAACTTATGAATTAAGATGGTCCAAACCCGCTTCATGGTGTTATAAGGATCATTTAAGTTGAACTCCTTGTTTATAAGTAAATTAAAATTCCTAAAGATGTAAAAGAAATTACTTCTCTTCAGTGGGTCTGACATTCCAAACAGTTTCCTATGCAATTTAAATTACTAGGCAAATATATTTTTGAAAACAATTCAAAGACACAGTTGGTGATGGTTTGTATAAATTTTATAAAAGTTGTATGCTTTCATGTATATTGAAATGTCTATATAAGTAACATTGATCATGATAAGGAAATAGATTTCATTGTTAAGAGAGTATAATGTGGTCAAATTTAAATGACCATTTAAAAGGAAACTTTCACAGGAGAGAGAACGGCAAGGAGATAGATTTATCTTCCATTACTGCAAAATACGAGCAGGGGAACGACCTTAATGTCTTCCCAATCCTGCCTGAGATAAAATGGCGTCCTCTAGATATAGAAGAGGGGAAAAATGGATTACAGGTACGCTGTCAATTCATCTTCTGTAACCTGTCAGAAATGGTCAACTCAGCATTATCAAGGACTCATGTTAATGCTGATTGCAATTTATTTTCCCAGAAGTGTTTTGCCAGAGAAAGCAGAAGTAGCAAAGTTTTCTATCGGACTTGTAGTTTGGATCTCTTTTCTCTTTTTACATCCAGATTAAGGGCAAAATCTGGAAGACCTTGGAGTTACTGCTGGCCTGTTCACCATTTCATATTTCGAGCATCCTGATCCGATCAAACACTTTGATAAGGCCCAAGGTACACGTATGATGGAAACCTCAGGTTTCTGTATGAAAAGCAGCCACTCATTGGAAGACTTATGACAACACATTAAAATTAGCAGATGCCTCTTACACGTCTGATTTTGGTTTAAGGTTCCAAATTTCTTATTTTGCTTCAGAATTTATACAACATTCCATTTGGAAAAGGCCCGTATTTTGGTTCATCTGTCAATGGCAATCGGTGCTTAATGAAGCAAAATGTAGTAGTGTTGATATTTTTATTGTGGCATTTGATCATTTTTCATTGGCAGACCCTCAGCTGGCCTTTTTTGATCCAGAAAATATCTGGCAAAACACTACTTTACTTGTTCACATGTTCTTTGGAAATCTCTCCTGACTTTTCCTGTTACTATGGAAATTTTTAAAAATGAGTCATTACCTTTCCTTTCTAGCTTTCTTAAAAGTCCTACCCAATCTGTGTCCCACCCTGTCTTTGAGATCTAATTTTTCTGTCTGCTTCAGTTAAGTTGAACTGCTTATCCCTTTGTGGGATATTCTGCGGCGGTTCTTGCCCTCTGGATCTTCCCTTCCCTGGAATTCTCACCTCTCACTGCTCATTCTAAACATCGTATCAAGTGTTGTATTTTCTCTACCAATAAAAGAACTAGATGTCCAATCCAGCAACCCCATGAATCCCTAAACTCACTTGCTGTTTTGGATTTTTTTTTCTTTTATTCGTTCTTTGCACTCTGAGTGTGTCGCCTTCTCTCTTACACTTTTTTCTATTTGTAAATTTGTGACAGTTTTGGTATCTTTTCCTTTTCAGAGTACTTATTCAAGTGCTTCCCACAGCACCTACTCTGCCATCCAATCACTGCCTTTTCTTTCACCTGTGTTTCTGCTTTCCTTCAAAATTTTCTGCTTTGTTTTGTCCTCCACCAGCTTGGCCATCGTGGCACTGCCGGTGTCCCTCATGTCTCCTAGAGTGCTGCCTGCTACTAGGAGCATCACGTTAATCCTTCTTACCTATGACTTATCTTGTACTCTACACGAAGAAGGAAAGTTAGAGGCCGCAGTGTCCTTTTTTGCTCTCGCACATCCACTCATCCCACTCACTCATCTCTTGGCTTCCATTCTGCTAGCATGACCTGGCCTACTCTGCTTCAGAATCTCCTAGCAGTTTATGCATCACATCTATGCCTAATTTCATAGCCATTTGTCCTTCTCTGTTGCATTTACCCTTTTATTCCTCCGGGGTATCTCATTTCTCCCTCTCTACGGCCCAGAAATCTTAAACAAACACAAATCAAAACCAAAACTCCACATTCAATCTTCTTTCTGTCTCTGTTTTTCTCCAGTTTAGGTTCATGTGCCTCACTCTCCTTGAAGTCACAGCATGAGAAGTGCTTTTACCTAAGGTCTCAATTATTTCCTTTGCTCCTACTTTACTGTACGGCCCATTTAATTTTTCCGTGAGATAATCTCACTAGTGTTAACAGTGGCTTAATGTTGATAATGTTAATGGAAAATTTAAAAGTACTTATCTCAAATACCTATAGCATGTGACGCAGCTATGCTCTGTCGACTTACACAGTTTCTGAACAGGCCTTTCTTTTCGTTTTCTCCTAACCTTCTGACTACTTCTTCCCTGGAATCTTTCCTAGGTTACCCTCCTGTACTTCTTTAAAGAAATTTAGTTTCTCAATATTTAGTGTGAAGCCCTGTCCTCTTTGCTTCATATTCTGAATCACACCCAGAGTCAGTGAACACTGATGCAGATCTCAATATTTTTCTGCAATGAGCTAGATCTACCACTCTGAGTATTATCCAACCTGCTAACCACAATACTGGCCTCATTGTAATCAGGCAGGCATTTTCCAAATGAAAACCAAATATGATCTTGGAAGGCCCTGTCCTCCAAATTTTCCTATTCTTTTGCTTAAAATTCTTGAAAATTTCCTATTTATATCTTCCTATACTAGGCTTTCTGCTACAAAGTTCCAGACCTAGTAGTTTTTGATTTATAGTAATCATATCAATTGCTCTTGCTAATCTTGCACAATGAATTTACACATCACTTCCTTTCTATTAGTTACAGTCTTTCTCTTCCATTTCTTGAACTTGTTAAAACCAACTCATCCTTCAGATGTCAGCTGAAATATAAATTTCCTGAGACATATTGATCTGGCCTTTCTGAGTAGAATATCCTATTACATATATGTGTCATGTCTCTCAGCAAAATTGTCAATTTGTCTGTGAGTGAGATAATTTAATTGATATTTTTATTCCTTCTTTAAATCAGTTAGAATGTATTTCTTTTCTTGGAAGTAAGTGCCCAATATTTATTATAGAACTAACACAGAACAGCAGGTCAGTGAATGAACGAATAAATACATGGTAAGTTCTGCTTTTAGTCCATGTAACTCATCAGAACATAACACCATACCCAAAGTAAAAGTTCTATAAATAGTTGTTCAATTATATTAAGTGAAACATACTTTTGAATGATTGATTTATGATTGATTTACATTTGAAAGAAACAGAAGTAGAATCTACAATTTAGAATAACACACATATTCAATTCAACTGTGGTCATGATTATTTTCATATTGTTTTGTGTGGCATTTGAACAAGAATCATGACAATTCATTTTCTTTTGCATTAAGAAATATGCAATATTGTCCCTCAATTCATTTATTAGAATATCTGATTAAGGTTGGCTAGAGCAGTTTCTGCTTAAATTGAAATGTCACTTTGTTGTCTCTTGTATACTGACCTGAATTGACTTATCATTTACATTTTTACATTATTTTAAACTCTGAGTTCTTGGAATGGAAGAGCTACTGCTCTTTGGGTATCTGATTTTGATGAATATATTTTTCTTACTCCCCAGAAAGAAAAATGGCTCTAAAAACTCAATTTAACATCATTCACTTTTTCCAGCTTGCCCCACGTCTTGTGTAGGAGAGGAGCAGGCATACAGCAGCAACAAAAAGTTGTTTTCTAAGGATGATTCATTTTAGCACATTTTAAAGTAATCATTAGTTTGTGGCCTTTCATAAATAGAAAAGATGTGGAAACCACAAGCAATAACCACTAATCACTAATTAAAGTCACTGATGGGAGAAATTTGAAAGAAGCAGTGTTTACTTTTGCTTTGGAAGAAAATTCAGAAGTATGCCAAGGCTCTGGTGAAGCTTACACATTTTATCTAGTGCAAGCCAGCTAACACCCAAATTGTGCACTCTATGTTAATCACCACTTCTAATTAAATTTTGAAAATAAAACATTGCCTTTTTATTAAACAAAAATGAGTGTCTATCCCCATTAATTAAATATAAATTTATTATCACAGGATGGGGTTACAAAAAGCCCTTAAAATGCCACATTGATTGTAAAGTAAATATTTTAATACTGACACCAATGAAATTATATTAAACAAGTAAAAATAAATCATAATCAGGAAGCACATTATTGCTTACATAATTTTAAAGTAACAGTCTCCTGCTTGTCTCCTTGCCTCCTGTATCACTTTGCCGGAGCTTTACTCCTTTTTATACCAGATGTGGTCTAAATGTCAATCAGGTTGGACCTTTTCCTTTGTTAAATTCCACTGGTTTTTCTCTAGCATTCAGTGTCTGTAGTGGTTGGTTGATTGTGTCAACTTCAGAGTTTAGAAGCTTAACTAAATTGGCTCAGCAATTCCACACACTACGGTGTCTAGTGTGGTTCATCACCTAGACGATATAAAAGGGAAATGGAAAGAACAGAGAAACTTCCATTCTTCAGAGAAGCCCCAGTCTCCACCTTCAGCTTGGACGTCTTCCTCTGGATTCTACTGCAGACTCTTTGGCTTCCACCTTGAATCCTTCAATTTTGTGGTGTACTCATCAGCTTTCAGTCACAGGCCCATCGGCCTCCTGATACAAACGTGCTTGAAAAGCTGCAGTGAGCTGCAGACCTTGGGCTGAATCCTTCCATATCCAGTGTATGGACACCCTCTGCATGCTTCCTCATCCAACTCTGTGGCTGACCATTGTAAGCCAGTCTTGTAGTTTCTTATACATTTGTATATCTCATGTTATATCTATTTCTCTACTAAAACCCTGACTGATATAATGTCCAAATTCCTTAATGAAAAACACCCTTCTTTCATGAGTTAGAGAGACTCTGTCACTATCTTGTTAATATCACTTATGTGAAAATGCACAGTTTCTTTTTTCTGTACCACCCTCTTTGTTTTCTTTAAATCAGAATTTATTGGTTCATTTTAGATTACGCAATGATCACATTCATCATGGAGAATTCGCACTTGTACATGATAGAGATTGTTTTTCTCCCGGTCCTCTACCCTCCCTTCAACTCCTCTTCCCCTCACTGTTGACAAAGGCTTAGTTTCCATGTTTTCCTTTTTTTCCTCAGTTTTGAAACTTTTCTTCCTTCCTTTTCCCCAACTCTCTTCCTTGCTCCTTTCCCCATTTGAAGATTTTCTTCCTAATTCAAAATATCTGCTATGCAGTTTGGTCCTGATTTACACTTCGAGTTTCTCACACCAGAGAAACTATGTGATATTTACACACGTATGTGTCCAATTTACTTAAAACTGTGGTCTCAAGGTGCATCCGTCCCCCCAGAAATGTCTTGAACATGTCCTTCTTTATGGCTGAGAGGAGTTTTTCTTAATACAATGGAGTAGTACTCAGCCACAATTTCTATGGAACCAAATACAACTGTGTTCTACTTTCAGTCTTGCTCTTGATTTCTTTCTGTGGTTGTTTATACATGTTTTCAATCAATGGTGGAATTTCTTATTTGCTTGACCTAATTCATGATCATTTTTCAAAACATTTTCCACATATCACCTTTTGCAGGATACTGATTTCCATTGCCCCAGTTTCTTTTAACCCCAGAGCACTTGGCAGTAGATGCCATTCACATGCTGTTAACTGTCAGCATCTGTTCATGTGTCTGCCTCTATATAGGGCAAAGCTGTATGTACTTTGAGGACTAAATTTTAATTAATTATCCAGTGGCCACTAGGATACTGCATTCATTTGTGAAATATTTACCCATGTAGGGGTAGGTGCCAATCGCACAGCCTGGAGCTGCCAGACACACAGACCTATCTTGAGACAGACAAAGAACGGATCCTTAACCCTTAATTGCTGAGTGAAATAACAAGGAAATCTTAACTTTGAAAACTGCTGAGAAAGAAGACTAAAAGTCATATTTACAAAATTATGACAAGAAAGATACACTTCTGTAATCCCCTTTCTCTATGATTTCCCTTTCTGAGATCTGAGTTGCTTCCAGTTAACTGCAGTTCAAAAATAGTAAGTGAAAATTCCAGAAATAAATAATCCATATGTTTTAAACTGTACACCATTACTAGTGGCATGATGAAGATTCATGCTGTCCTGCTCCACCGTGGCTCATCTTTACTGCAGTGTATCAATAGTCTATGTAGTACCCTCCCAACAGTCGCTTAGGAGCTGTCTCAGGTATCAGACGGATGGGGTGGTGGGAGGTACTGCCATTGCTCAGTCAAATCATCCTGAGCTCACCCAATCTCATTCCAGAGGTGCTCTATTATCACATAATCACAAGAAGGTGACAATACATAGGATATCTGAGAGTCACAGGACATTTACATACCTGTTACTGTAGTGTGTTCTTATAATTGTTCTGTTTCTTTAGTTCATGTTAATTTCTTACTGTGCCTAATTTCTAAATTAAGTTGATCATAAGTACACACTTATAAGAAAAAGACATATAGGGTTTAATACTATGTGTTGGTTCAGTTATCCACTGGCGATCTGGAGCATATGCCACATGGGGAAGGAAATGGACTACTATATTTCAGTTTATTATAATATGGGATTAAGTACATGCAAAATATAGATTTTACTATGTTTTATAGGTTTATGATAATTCCATAGGCCAAAATTTGAATTCCTTTCTTCTCTTTCTTTATCTAATTTAAGTTCAGAATAAATGGCATTTTATGTATTGTGTTAATTGAGAGTTACCACTTTAGGGTCACGCCTCACTTTGTTGAAATAGACAATTATAATTTTCCCATGCTACATTCTGAGCAGTGCATTGTTGGGTGGTTTTGTGAGCATCATAGTGCGCATTGACATGAACGTAGATGGTATAATGCACCACTCATATGCTATATTATATACCCGGGATGTATATACGGCCTGTCATTGAGTGAAATGCAGTTATGTGGCATATGGTGGTATCGCCTTCCTTTCCTGATAATATAAAACATGAAAATTAAAACAAAATTTAAAAAATTAATCTGATATTTAACCTTAAATCTAGATGACAAATTTTAGAATTGGGGGTAGAGGCCAAGACTGTGGGGACATTATCCAGGACAATGGCTGGCAGAGGCAAATGAAATGCTTGTTCCTGGCGGTATTCCAAGCCCATGCTTGGTAGATATCTGTGCCATTTCCTAATACTTTCAGAGACAAATGTTTTATCCTAGAATGTGCCAGCAGCTTCTCTGTCGATGGAAGAAGTACCACCGAGACACCAGTTTTCTATCAGGACATTTCCAGCTTGACGGTTTGTCTCTAAAACAATAGGGTGCTATGATGGAAACATATCCTCAATGTGGGCAATACACAGGTTTTGCAGAAGGATGATCTTGCTACTCAATGTAAACCTGATGGAGAAAGCACAGTGGGTATCACCTGCAGGTTCAACTGATCAATTTATCATCACTGACTACAGAAGCATTTGATCCATTTCAGCTCTAAAGCATACACTCAAAGGTTATGGATGTGATTACATTGCTCTGGGTAGGACAAGCACACGCTAGTTTGACATATCTGTTTCAAAATATGTTTCTTATTGTGTAATTCAATGCAGGCAGCTTTAGCATTATTGGTTCCTCTAAAAGGGCATATGGACATAAAATGGGTTTCCTGGTATAACTCACCATGTAGATTTTCGTGAAATGGGTCCGCAGTGACTACCTTTGGTTTAGAAATTTAACAGTGAATGGGTGTATTAGCTGGAAAAAAAGAATAACTGTTATCTCAAGTCTTTTATAGAAAATGTTTTAATAAGAACTTGGAAAAGGTTTTTCTTTATCAATTTTTGGATGATGAGGATCACAAATAAGAAAAATGTTGAATTACCTAATCCACTCAAAGAAACAAAAATATTATACTCAAGGGTGATGCTGAGGTCACACAGGTGAATAACTTCACAAACTGGACAGATCTTAAAATATGGGGAATGCCACAATAATAAAATTGTTGTTGTTGTTGCTTTTAAATATCTGGCTTTGTTGCTTGATTTTTTGGCTCTGTTCCACCTAACAAAACCTCATAATAGATAACCAGTGTCCAAGTCATGCCTGCAAAGGAAAGCTTGGTGATTTTATTAACAGAAGCAATGATGAAAACTCTCTTTGATGTATATTCTAATAAGGATGTCCTCTGTGGAAGAAAGAAGTCCAGGGAAATAAAAAGGAAGAACAAGCAAATGAAAGAAGGTATGTTTTTAATCATAACATGTAAGTGTATGGCATTACCTGCGCTTGTGTGACTTAAATAATTGTTGTGTGACTTGAGCAACTGTGTGCCCCAAATTGTTAAGTGATATATAGAATTAGGAGAGGAACACAGCTGGTTTGCAACTTGGAACTGACAATGAAGCCACAGTATAAGTCTTTAAAGCAGAATCTCGACTCAGAATTTGAATTACTTAGATAATAATCTAATTAAAGAGATGAAAATCTATTTGCAGTACCTGGTATCTTGACTGATATCAAGAAGCCAAATAAAAAGTGAACTCTTCATATTTTTTTCTTTGCTCAGAAAAGCAAGCAGGCCAGTACAGAAGTCTATGGAGATCACTGCATTCTAGACATGGAAATCGTTTCCAGCTCATCATCCTGTTCAGATGCACACATTAGGCTTGGTGGTTACCTACCAAACAGAAACCATTTGTAAACAAAGGGAACAGTAGAATGCAAAGACCATACTTGTTTGCCCTTTACCTGCTTTTTCATTGAAAAATTATTAATATTGCAAATTTACCATATTTGGTTACTTCCATGTTGCCTATTTTTGCTTAGCAAAAACCTGCCAATTCTTTACAATCTAGTTTAGAAGTCATATACTTCTGGAAGCACCCTTTAACCGCAAGTGCATTTCTGGAATGTCCCATCATCATTTCTCATACTGTACTTCATTGCCCATTTCTCGCTTTCCTTAAGGAGATTTGAACTTTCTACAAAACAGAACTGTTGCTTGACTTGGGATTCTAACTCAAGAGCTTTTCATGTATCATGTTTTTTGTATGACTGCCTTAATGAAGGTATAAATGAACTACTGCACTCAATATGAAATCAGCCTTAATTTGTAAAGTCACATTTTAAATAAGTGAGGTGAAACAAAATTCTTGGGATTGAGGATCTCTTTGTTTAAAAAAGACCCTCATCTATATTCTCTGGATAAAGAAAAATAACAAGAGGATAATCATTTGGACAGTCACTGTGGGTATACAAACACCCGTGTGTGTGTGTGTGTGTGTGTGTGTGTGTGTGTGTGTGTGTGTGTGTGATGGATGTAATGTATGCATATATGTATATACATTAACTTTTTAAATGAAATCTATTTAGAGAATATTTTATTTTGTACTAAATGAGAGTCTTCGAAGTTATATATTTAAGGCATAAATTCTTGTCTAAATGCATGTGGCCCTTGACATTCAGCTTTAACTACAATTAGGGAAATTGAATCATTTCTTTTCTTTGGAGGAGTTTGTGTGAATATAAAGGTTTTACATAACACTCGTTTTAGAGATAACAATGAATCTAACTCAACTCTGAAATTCTTTTTATTGCCATAGTTATAAACTCCGTCAGGAAATATATATAGCAATATTTTTTAAATGTGCACTGGTGGTACAAATTTATGCTATGCCAAAAATATTACAAATGTATATGCCACTAATACATAAATTAGATTACGTGTTTCACCAAATATTTGTAGGTATATAGTGTAAAATGCTGCCAAGTATAGGAAAAGAGGATCATTGTCAGTAAACAGCTTATGTCCTATTGATTTTCCCTTTATAAAATATCATTCTGAATTACTCATGATAAGTATTTAGTTCATATTTAGAGAATGCACCTTATTCTTATAAGCATGAAAATATTTTCAAAATAAATATAAAAAAACAACAAAAAAACCCAAAATAAATATAAAATGTGCAATTTAATGAATTATAAACTAGTTCTTATTACACAATTAAAAGTAATATCAATTTAAAATATTTAAATTAAATATCTGTGTACATATAAAAACATTCATACACATACACTCATGATGTTCCAGTTAAAGAATTTAATTACTTATATTGTGGATAAAAATGTTTTCCTCAAAAGATCAACATAGGCCTACATAATGCTAACACTTTCATAATGTCAGATCTGATTTAACAATCTATGAACTCAGAAATACACTCTATTATTAAGTTTATAGTACAGTTTTTCTTTTAATGAAGGCATTCACTTCCTTGATTATGTCTTTGTTAGTCAAATTTCTTTGCATTTACGTAAAACATTGTGTTTAGATGTAAGCTAGAGGAAGTGGATGCAAAAGTATTTAACAAGGTCATTCTTTAAATCTGAAAACTTCTGCACTTTGCAATGCATCAAATAGTAATTTGTAATTGACAGTTCTCTTACCTAGAGTACTTCTCAGTCAAGAGATTGTTCTCCAAAGACAGTCAGCTGGGTAAATGTCAGAGGCTCAGAGAGTAAATTATAGTGCAAACAGCACTGATATTTCTATGAAATGGAAGAAAGGCATATTTATTTTTAAAATATAGAATTTTATTTAAAACAAGTGAAAACCTTCTATTGTGACCTTTACGAGATTCCAAACAGTGACGAATTTGGTCATTACAAATAACCTTTTCCAGAAAGAGCTTTGGCCATACGGGACTTCCACTTGGTAATATATGTGAATTAATTTATTTTCTACAGAATAACTCATGATACTGAATTTTTGTAAGCTATTTTATCCCTGATACTACAGTTTTATACAAACTTTGAAAGAGAAAAATGTGAGGGAGCAACTATGTGGTAGTCTATCCTTTTAACTTTTGTTAAAAAGTCATTTTCTTGTTTATTATTTTTGGACAGAATGAAGCTGTTTGAGTGAATTTTTGAAGGATTCTGTTTTCCAGTGTTCTATACGCACATCTCAGTAGCTGCATGTAAACCAGTTTCCATCTTAACAACAGGTTGGATTGTCTGAGGATACTGATTGGTCATTTGTTTGGAATCTGGACATCTTTTTCATCATGTAAATAATATTGTGGTTTTAGATTGGCTCCCAAATTAATCTTTGTGATGTTTTTAACTTTTAGGGCATTAAAAGAGATTATAGATGTAACATGCATACACTTACGTATTTGTATGTATGGCTAGCTACGACAGATGAAGTATAAGAACAGGAAAAGCAAAGATGGTAAATAATGCTACCACCAACCCTTCATAGCTCGCATAACGACATCCCTGTGGGAATGCAGGTTCTAAATTACAACTTGGAATTATAGGACCAAATTCTGGCCTAGTTTAACTGCTGAAAACACTCTTCTACTTAACTGCTATCTGAAACACTGAAATCTAAGAGCTCTGATTTGTGGATTGGGGTCCCTTGTGCTTTTTGACAGGACTTCTGAAAGACAGCAGCAGAAAATGTCCAGCAGGACTGAAAGAATTAAGGAGCTCTTAAAGACAGTCTTCTTTCCCTGGTATGAAATTCTTGACAAATTAGTCCTAAATTTTGGGGCTTTTTTCTTACCTAACGCTCCCCTTGTAGGAAAGCTACCACTGTCGTCTTCACTCAACCATTTGCTGAATGCAAACTACAGAGACCCCTGGGAAAGTAGATTAGTGTCACCAGATCACCTAAACACGTGGTGGGGAGACCCCACAGGCTCCAGCAGGCTAACGCGCATGAATGGAAAAGCATTAGCAAATCGCAGCAAATATGTAAGGTCCCTCATCAACTATTTTACCAGTACTCATGGGACGGTGCAGAAGTCCAACTCAAACCTTTCTGCTTCGCATGAGAATTAGTGTCCTTCTAGATCACTGTGTGAAATAGTACACACGAATCTATTCTCCTCTAAATAGTAACTCTATTAACTTATAAACTTTGTTGTTTCTTTTATTATATTTGTTTATTTTTCTGCTCCCTTAATTGGGGGGGATCTTACTTGATGTAGATGTAGAGCTTTATTTTGTGTAAGTTCTTATGATATCCCTATGACAGTGAATGTTACATAGCAGACAGTAAATAGTATTCATTGAGTGAGTGATTAGATGTGTAATACTAGTAAAACTAACTTAGTTAGTTGAAAATATGCTTTACCGTGATAAAATTTGTTCACATTCATTTCATTTCATCTTACACATTGTGACTAACAAGAAATAATTTGAACATGGTTTTGTACAACTACTTACTGATGGTTTTATAAATGGATTTCTTGTTGAATCAGTTTTTCATAATAAAGTCTCCTGCCACAGGAGTTCCTTGATCTGTCCTCTTCTTACTAGGCCTGTCTAAAAAGCTGTACTTCAAGTAGGTCACAACTTTTCCCTAATTTGCCCAAGTGGTATTTGAATTTGTAATCCTTCTGACTCAGCCTCCCACAGTGCTGGGATTTCAGGGGTGAGCCAACACATGCAACTTATTAATCTACTATTAATGTTGCTGACCAAGTCACTAAAATTTATTTTTCTTATTTACTTTGTACCAGTAATAAAACAAATACTACTGCCTATAAAAATGTGTCCCTTATTTGAACCCACAGATGCAAAAAAGATATAAAACATTTTTATTTTCTACTACTTTTACTTAAAAACAGATGAAACAGAAACTGAGATTTATGTTAATGAATATAGACCACAAATTTACTTGTTTTTGTGATTAGTCTTTTTACATATAGAATTTTAGATTTAGTTAAAAATGTATTAGGAAATGAAAACATATAATGTTAAGAATAACAATAACTCAAAGCCACACAAACTTTTAAAAAGTAAAAAATTCAGACTAGAGCAGACAGATGTTATACATATGCCTCAGACTGACTCAGATTAGTCCAAATTCTGAGAAATGTTAATTAAACACCATTCAATGGTAATTAAAAAGAAGAATTAAGCATTATGGTTGAAACACTGACTTCAAATCCAGAAACATTTTATTTTCCTAGTGGAATATCTAGGAACATCTCAGATATTCCAGGCTCTGCAAAAAGATCTGAGAATTTGAAGACAACTGCCCTACTGAAAAAAATGGCATATGCTCTCATGACCCATTCTCACTCAGCTGTAATTCATTTCTACATTTCACTATTTTAAGTAATCATATTATTATATGTGAAGTTATTTCCTAACACATAATCACATAATACATACAGTGTCATAGTACTGATAAGTATTCAAATGTCACATACACTTTAGTATTTCTAATTGTGTTATTAATATTTATATCTTTTACATACAAATATAAGATAAGCTTTAATGTAGTTCTGACATTAATCAGATTTTATAGTATAAAACTGTATTCTGGATTGCAAATTATTATCAATTGAGTATATATCATTTAAACATTGAAATTTCAATGTGAAAATAATAATGTCTGCGGAAGACATATATTTAACATATAGGCTAATAAATGAAAAACAATGCAAAAGTATTTGGACTGCAGCTTAAATTAATATTATTATAGGAATTAATTCTAGGGCAAAGCATTTCCTACATGCCATATATATAATCCATCTTTAATCTCACAAGTGTTTCTGGGTATTAGATCTAATTTTCTTTTCACATAAAGCAAATTTAAGCTCCAAGAGTCTAAGCCTTTCTAAAAGTCAGGGGAAAGGGGAGAAGGGAGGGTTTCAAATTTCAAGGTTTCCTAAAAACTGTAAAATCTTTGCTCTTTCCATTATAGTGTGCCGACTCTCAATTCTTAATTGAACTAGTCAAGGATGACACAACCAAATTGCTTACAAGTACCCCTTAAAAACTTCTTTAATAATGCTGACTTCACCAATCAAATATAATCTCCCATTCTAAATGGGAAAGACTTACTAGCAACTTTACCTTTTGTAGATACAGTTTATTTTGTGGCATTATCTATTTCCTTATCCTGGCTCCCTTACTAAATTATATTGTGGGATACTGAATAAAATATTTTATAAGAATATATTATATTAGGCTAAAAACCATGGACATCTATGTCTTTATCCCCTTGACATTCAGCATATCAAAACGACATGTACATATTAGTTTACAACGGCAAAACTTATCCTGATTTTGTAATTTCAAAGGCCTTCTTTCATTTTATCCAGTGTTACCTGGACTACATATTTCTTAATGTTTAATACAGATATCCCTGGATAGAAAGGAACATTGACACTTGATCTTGCCTTGATCTTTGTAGTCAGACAAATTTACCTAGCGTGAAGAAGGCTTCTCATGGAAAACACAGTCATGACCTCCCTCCTCGACCAAAGATATGTATCTCTTAAGCCCTAGGACCTAGGACTATGCTATGCTGCCCTTGCATGCGAAAGCAGAAGTTAGTGTTATGGATAAAGTCGCAGTGACCAATCAGATGACTCGAGAAAGGTAATCCTGTGTTACCTTGGTAGGTCCAACATAATCACAAAGGGGGAAGAGAGCGTGAGGTACATATGACTATGAAAATTCAAAGTAAAGGGATGTTGGCTTTGAAATTATCAGAAAGGAACGTACCAAGTAACAGGGCCAGGCTCTAGAAGCCAGGAAGTTAAGGCACTGGATTCTCATGTGGAACATCCACACATGACATAGCCCTCTGAACACATTTATGCCATCCTAATGAAACTAGTTTTGAATTTGTGACTGACAAACTTTTAAAATCATAAATGTGTTTTAAACACCTAAGCTTTTGATGCTTAGCGGACACAGAAAGCAAGCACACTTCCTTTGGCTGTGACACCAGCTAGAGCAGTAGCTAAAGCAGGGACCTGTGTACATCCATGTGTCCACTGCACATGTCCTTCATGATATTTTTGTGCTATTCTCATCTATTCATAATGTTTTTCTTTGCATAATAAGTAAATAAACGTTTTTCCATCATGAATGTCTAGCCCTGTTCAGGAGCATAGGTACCACACTTATTTTTTAATTCATGTACTGAGGATTTAACAAAGACTTTCCTGCATCCTATAAAAGTGACCTATCATGGACCTACAACCATAGCTCTTTCTAAAAATCTTACACTTTTAATTTTTATTTTGAGACAAGTTCTTTCTAAATTGCCTAGGCTGGCTCTAATCTTGCAATCCACCTGCTTCAAATTCCCATGTAGCTGGAATTACAGAACTGCAGCAGCATGTCTGGCTTCAAATCTTGATTGTTGCTTTGTAAATCTATTTTGTTTTCCCCAGGTAATCTAGGGCATACTTTCTGGATCAGAAGAATGAGAGATTAGTATGAGTAACTTCATGGTTATTCTCATAATAGTACAAGGCTAAATGTTTCTTAACAGACTAGGAAGTTTATTTTCACTCTTTCCAAAGTAATAAAAGAAGTTCAGCAATTTTGTAAGAATTTCTAGATTTGAATTCCTTCAAGCCTAACGTACTTATTGATAAGTCACAAGGCAACCCCTTCCCACCGAAGGGAACTTTATGGTAACAATTCCTTCCTCCTCACCCATTGCACTCCTGTTCCCCTCCATCACAAAAGCCAACCCTGCCCTCATCCATCTTAGCAGAACCAGACGTTCAACTCTGAGGAACAACCCATCCTCTCGGGCTGTTCTGGCCTATGGATACTGCCCCCCAAAATGTTCTGGCCTGTGGACACGCTCCTTGGAAAATAGCTTAAAATCCTCATGCTCTGCTCAGCTCGGGGCCATCCTAGTCCAATGGGCAGCCCGCTATGTTGCACTCCAGCCCAATAGACTCCTCTCATGCCAGAATATCTGGTCTGTTTCTGTGTGGGTCTCTGCCTGATCATTTATCATTTGGTGCTGAAACCCTCCCAACCAGGATCCCTGCCCAGGTCCACAACCGACCACCTCTGCTGGTTCTGTGTGGGTCTTGACCCAATCATTTATCACTTATGTTTTATAACTCTGGTGAAAACATATAGAAAAGTCATACCAAATTTTCATTCAGTTAATGTTTATGACACAAGAAAAATTCAAACTTCTGTATCAATATCCAAAGACAAATTAATTTCCCATAGAAATAGAAAGTTTTCTATAATTTCTAGGAGCAATTGCTCTAGTCTTGAAAAAAAGACAGAGACAGTGGTCGAAGTTCACTATTAAGAGATGTCTCACTATTTCATTGGAACTGAACGTCCTCAAAATTTTTGCAGGCTGACTCTAAAGATTCAGTCTCATGTCACCTTTCTACATCTTTCAGAGAGGGAACCAACACTTCATTTTGCTAGCCCAGGCATTAAAATGAGTATGTGTAAATATTATTGCTTTCCTTTGATGCATTAGGTACAGCTTTCTCAGGCGGGCATGTTGGCACATGGCTGTGATCCCAGCACTTGAGAGAGTGAGGTAGGAGAATCGTTGCAAGTTTGAGACCAGCCTGGGCTTCAAAGTGAGTGCAAGAGCAGCCTGGACTACATAGCAAGACCCTGTGTCAAAAAAACAAAACAAAACAAGTTAAGCACAGCTTCTCATCCCATTCCATGAATGCCTTTCTACTGTGTTCCATTTTCTAGCAACTCTATTTTCCTTTTTCTCTCTCCTGAGTTGTGAGCAAATTTTATGTTTAGACACAATAATCACTGGATTATGTATTTGCAATTGTTACTTTTGTGCTACCTTTTGAAAAGGGATATATTAAAGTTTTTTGCTTTCCACTTGATTTCACTGACAGGACATATCCTCTGTACAGGAATCATAATTATTTTGCTTTATTTTCATTCATGAAATCTACCATTCCCTTGTGATTGTGGAATCTCAAACCCATGAGCATGATAAAGATTTGCATTGTTCTGAAAGGAGGTTCGATCTGATATCAGGTAGCACTGGTGGAATATGCTTGACAGTCCAGGGGCATATGAGCAAGTATGGAACAAATAGATACAGAATAAGAATATGGATGAAGGATTGCTGAGTATCACTCCACAACTATAACAACCATTGTTAATCAACTATGTTCTTTTGAATATGTGTTCTTACATATATCACTTTTCAGTAAAACAGAATAGTATCTATCTATATATATATTAGTTTGAATACTTTTATTTTTACAGTATGCAGAGAAGGACATTCTTTAGTTTATTCTTCAATGTTTTACCTATGTGGGACTTCAGGGCTGACCAAGCCATGTGACTATTTGATTCTGGAGAAAGTCTAGTAAAAGCATTGGTGTGAAAGGAAATGATAGCAGGACCTAGACACTTCGCTGAGATAGGCCCAAAGGAAGGATGACGTGGTGGGTAACTAAGTCAAGTCTCACTCCTGTGATAATTGAGTTTTATTATTCTTGTAAATGCTGCTAATTATTCCTCCCATTTGCCCTGTTGTTATTTTTTGTTTGTATCCCAATGAAAGGCTAAGGAGGGTGGTAACTGAGGCTTCAGTCCGAGAGGCTGCGGCCCCCTGATTCCATAACTGTCTCTCTCTCTTGTTTCTCTTTTTATCAGGAGACACCTCTTCCTTGGGACTTGTCACTGCAGACAGAAATGGAAAATACACCAACAACAGTACAATGCAGGTGTTATATTTCCATATTAAGGACTAAATGGCTATGTTATTAGTATTGCAATTATGTTTCTTTATATTGGACTTTCCAGGAATTTGAATGTATATAGCAACCATTATGGACAAACCCCAAATATAGGTATTCTATATTTTTATATAACTATGTTATTATAAATTAAAGGAAACATCTTTGTAATTTTTTCACCTTTTTTTATAAGAGGGTGGATTTAGAAAATTGTAAGAAAAGTTATTCATAATTTATAGTTTTGTTGCATTTTTAAATGCTATCTTTCTGCATCCCATCTACTATATTATGATCTCTTTTAAAGTAATTAATTAATTAATTATAAGATTTCTCCAATATGCTTTTTTCAATTACCTGGAATCCAGTGTGGCCCTCTCACTGGCCACACACAAGCAAATAGATTAAACAAGCAGGAACTTTTATGTGTTTTTTGATTTACTTCTGTGATTCTTGGCCTGATACTGCTTAGAAAGTTAGTGACAGAATTATTTTTATCTCTCTGCTCATTTGCTTCACAGGATCATTTTAAATGACCAGAGAAGTTCAAATAGTATTCTGTGGGTTTGATTCTGGCATCTATGGACATGACTTACATGTTAATATCTCCTTGGAACATACTTAATAAATGGTAAATAAAATTAACCAATGAAAGCACAAAACAGATGATGGTACACAACTTAGATTTAGGAATTCTTTGTTTTAAAGCATGGATGTGGTATTTATTCATACAACAACTCTTCATAAGCATTTGTTATTAAGGAAGCAGTGCAACAGAACATTGGTTTATGGTAGTTAAGAGAAAGAGTACCTGTGTACAGAAGGGAGAACACTACAATGCTCAGTGTACTCAGGTGTGCAATGCAATATGCAGTGTCTTCTGACAGGTAAGGGTTTTTGAATTTTGAAATGTATAATGCATGTTGAAGCAATTTGCCTAATTATATACATGTTATTGTTTTTTAAAATGCACATTTTTCAAATATTTGAGGAAAGAAGTGAAGAATACTTAAAGTAAATGTTCAGAGCTGTAAATTATCAAGAAACTCACCTATTAAAATGACGAGAGCGAAATACAAGCCAGAAATAATGCTCAAATAACCCATGAAAATGCCTGGCCTGAAGACAAAATATTGGCATATGTGTAATGTAAGAATAATGTATTCAAAATAGGGTCCTACTTTGTGGGGAAGGCTCGGGATTTAACCCAGGACCTTCACGCTGAGTTACATCAACTCTTTTTTATTTTATTTTATTTATTCATTTATTTACTTTTGAGACAGGGACTCAGTAAGTTACATAGTCAAGACTTGAGCTTGAAATCCCTCTGCCTCAGTCTCCCAAGTGCTGGGATTACAAGTATGTGACACTCTGAGGGTCCTATTTTGTGGTTTCAGAACATTCATAGTTAGAAAAGCATCTATCACTTGTGAAATCTCCATAGCGAAATGAAAATTACCAAGGGGTGTAAAAATTAAGGGTTTCCAACTCCACACTCTAACAGTAACCATGAACCTCCTCCTGAGTGTCCTGTAGGTTACAGATAAATCATAACATGGAGATTTTGTGTGCTTTACACATTTGCTTCCTGCTCCGATAGATTAAAAGGTGACAAAGTAGTTCCCAGAGTCATCTGCTCCAGATACTGTGAAAATGTGGGCTGCCATAATGGCTTTTGGGAAGATATTAATGTTTTTTTGTCTTTTTGAGACAGGGTCTGCCTAAGCAGTTCAGGGTGGCCTTGATCTCACTTTGTAGTCCAGGCTGGTCTCGAACTCACAACAATCCTCCTACCTCAGCCTCCCAAGAGCTAGGATTACAGGCGTGCGCCGCCATGCCCAGCTAATTTTTTTTCCTATTTATGAACTACGAATGCTGTTCTCCAAAACTCTCTGTCTTGAGTAAGGAGAAAAGCAAAGAATACTACTGGAAGACAGTAGGCATTAATTTCTTTAACTAAGTCTTCTTTTCATTTCTCTTCTTTTCTTTTTTTCTTGGAATTGAACTCAGGAGCTTGCACTTGCCAGGCTGGCATTGTGTCACTAAGCTCTATCACCCAGCCCTCAGTTTTTATTTTCAGCCATTCCTTAGACCACTAAAAATACACTCCCTTGAAAAGTTAATATGTATTTTTCTGACTACGAAAAATTAATATTGAAAATTATAGGAAGGAAGAAAGGAAGAAAAGGAAGAGAAGAGATGGGCAGGGAAGGGAAGGGAAGAGAAATGTAGAAAGGGAAGGAAAGGGAGGATACAGGAGGGGAGGAGAGGACAGGACAGGGCAGGAGAGGAGAGGGGAGGGGAGGGGCGAAGAAGAGAAGAGAATAATTAACTAATAAAAGGGGATATTGAAGGGAATGGAACGATCTGGCAAAAAGTGTCATACATGCATTCTTGTTCAAATCATGAAACCAATCTTTCTGCATAAACAGTAGAACAAGTGCAAATAAACTGATAACTCATTCATCAAATAAAACCTTTCAGTAAAAATATCTAATTCTTTGGAAGAAACAGCATATAGAAAAACTAGAGAAAACAATGCAAAAGAGAAGGCATTAATTACAAGCACACCCACATATGCACACAAACACTTGTACCCACACGTCCTGAAATTGCAGTTTTCCACACTCCCCAACAGCTTGTGCTTCACCTACTTCTTGGGAAATACATTCAAGTGAGATGTGCCAGATATTGATCAAGGGAGAATTCTAATTGGCTCTGCTGACTGACCACCCTAATCATGAAAGTGCAACAAAGCACTGCAGCAGGGCTGCTGTTTACCACTAAGGAAGGCAGAGATAAGAAGATAATGAATCAGTAAGCAAGGAAATGGGAAAGACACAGAACTGAAGCAGTGTCCACTGCTACAGTCAGGTGGACATCTGTGATCTCGGCAACTGCCAGTCTTATTTTGGGAAAAGAGTTCGGTAATCTAAGCAACTTCGTTGAAGATAACGATATGCAATAAAACAAGCATTTTTAATTCCTGTCGCCTTATTTTGAAATTCTATATCATTTTTATTTTTCGTGTTGTTTTATCTTTGTCTTGGTTGTTGTTATCTTGGTATTTTTTTCTCTTTAAAATTAAAAAAGGAAAGAAGTGATTACAGAAGGAGAAATAGGAACATAAAGAAACTTGAGCTATACAATGTAACAGTGAGCTTTGAGGCTGTGGGGCATTTTATGATTCATGTTATTTCCTGCAATTTATTTTACTCTTTTCTCCCTGACAGGTGTTCAGTAGCTGGCTGTGATTGCTGAGAAGTCGGTACAGGAACCGGGGTTTATAGCTGTAGGAGCCACTGTCAAATCAATGAAATAATTAAAGCCAAGTCAGTCAACCTGCTGATTCTAAATATGTATTTGGAGGATTAAGTGTATGTGGTCATGTTTCAAGTTGTGTAATATTTTCTTAGCTTAAAATTATCCCACTTAAAAAGTTAAAATTGATTTGTTCTCTTAAAAATAATGGTGATATTTGTAGACACTCTGATAGAAATTTGCCTTTTAAAAAGATAAGTTCAAAATAAAGGAAGGTAGGTATAAGGGCAATGAGTATTTAATTTCTAGCAGTACACAATATTGCCCGTTTAACATTTGAAGGGAAATAAATCAACCCGGAATGTCACCAGTATTAAAGCAAAAGTGTAATAAGGACAAGTTATCTCATATATATGTTTTATTTGTTCTTGGACTAAGCAACAACGGCTTAGTCTTTTTCCTCTCATTTATAATTGAGTTCTGCAATGGAATGGCATTTAAATTCCTTCAGTCAGTGGTTCTCAAAGTGTGTTCCTCGGGGTACAGAAATAACTTGTGAGAAGTGTAAAATATGGAACCCATTCCTGACCTATTACAAAAAGAAAATCTTTAGAGTGAAATCAAGAAATGGCTATTCTAAATCCCCTATGTTATTTCCATGTTCATTAACAGTTGGGAGCTCCAGACTGGGACATGGATTGCATCCTTTTAAAAAGAATTTCTTCCACTACGCCTCTGGAATCTCCAAACTTTGATAAATCTCTAGAGGTTAGGGTTGCTCCTACCATTACAGTCAGGCAGATGACTCCCTTAGGCAAGCTTATTTATGAATGCAATGTAATTCATGAACTGCAACTTTTAGTAGCTTTCTTGAATACTAACACACTTGCTTCATGTTCACTGACATGGCTTGTGGAAACCAAATTATACTATGTAAATTTGTAGCATTTAAAAAAGTACAACTTTATTGTTTAAAAGCATTTTATTTTACAGAAATTTTTTACAAGTAGCAACTCAAAAAGTCTGTTTGCATTATATAAAAATATAAAACAATTGTACCATTATTATTGGAATTATGGTTACCATAATTTAAACCTCTATAAAAGAATATCTATTCTTGAATTGCATTCAGACCAATCAAATGAAGAGTGAATTCAATCGGTTAGACTTTGCAAAGTCTTCATTACCTATAGTAAAGGGAACAAGTCTTTTATTTCCTATTGCCATAACAACTAACACAGAAAACTGCAATTAGCAGTCAACAAGGCTCTCAGCAAAACACTCATAAATTATGAGTGTGAATTTTCCATTTTCTTAAGTAAAATGCAATAAGAATGTATGGGTTGGTTAAGAAGTTATGATCATATCTATATAACAAAAACATGTAAATGAGACAAATTAAATGCATGTAATTTAAGAAAAATACAACTTGCTTGTTCTTAAATCATATAGAGCCTCCAATAGTAATATTTGAAGGTTTTATTGTAAAAGGACAGATACCTTTTTGTTTGTTTTTTTAACTAAGTACCAGGCAACCAAACTGGGGCTTTTTAAACTTACTTTTATAACTCAAAAACATCTTTCTTATCAAGCAATGGTGCATACCAGAGATTGGTAAAATATTTTTTGAGAAATTTCAATTAGTTGAATTCCATTACTAAACAATTTTTGATGAAGATGCATTTAAAACATTCAAAATCACAAGATGACTTAAATTCAATTCGTGCTCTGATTTGGAGCTATGGTATTTATTAATTTGATGTTAGATTTTTGTACAACATTTATAAATTTTTGTATGATTCATATTTACAACAAATACTATATTTCTGCTGATGAACTAGAAAGTAAATTGCGGACTCAGGCAAAAACAGCAGAATAAATATTCAGGAAGTATACTTCTGAAGGTATCTTTGTCCATTGGAATAAAATGTTTATTACATTTCTATTTTTTTGATAATTTGCTGTACTTTGGAAATTAATTGAATGTGACAATGAACTTAATAGTGTTACTCATCAACACCTACAGTCTTGATGCTCCTACAGAAGACTACATTTTTGTATAATTTTGCAAAATTGGGAGGTGTGGATCTGATACCTAATTAAACTTACAGCATAAATACGAGACATTGCACCTCTTAAATTATTGTCAACCATTACATGATGAATGGAAATTAAAACAAGAATAAAATTGCACCTATTGATATAATTAAATGCCAAAATGTACTCATCAATCAACTGTACAAGACTTCCCAGATATAAAGTTTGAAGCATTTCGTGAAATTAACAACCCAAACATTCTAGTGTATGTTAGATTAGGAAAGTGTGCTTACAGTTTTTGGTTCAAAGGTCAAAAGTGGTCATAGTAAAATTATTAAGAATTTTTTTAATAAATATTGCTTCATGGAGAATAGTACAATGAAATAGATTTAGCCCCATGTATGACAAAATGCCACATTAAGTTTGTGATTGCCATCACACTTTAACCAAATTGCACATTGTGGTGGATATATAAATTGTACCATTAGGATATCAGGATGGAAGATAAAATCATGGAGGCTATGTTAAAGCTACTGGTTAAAAATGAACTCACCTTAATACGTACTTCAATGGGCAATGTATTAGTCAGCTTTCTGTAACTACAACAAAATGCCTCAGATACTTGACTTACAGAGATAAAAGTTTTATTATAGCTCATGGTTTGGAACTGCCATACTCACTTGGTCTCAGCGCTTTTGGTACTATGTCCAGGTAATACATCATGGCAGAATCATATAGCACAAGCCACTTCACCTCATGGCTAAAAAGTAAAAAGAAAAATTAAGAAGGTGCTGAGGTCTCAGTCTTCCTCTGAATGGCACACTTCCTCCCCCTTGACCTCACCTCCTAAAAATGCTATCACCTCCCAATTACTCCACAGGTTCGGGACCAAGTCTTTCATACATGAGCCTAGGAGACATTGAAATCCAAATTCTGACAGCCAAAACATAACACAGTAACCTTTAAATTAGGAAAACCTTGGGCAAACTAAATCCATGAGAAACTTCTCAGCATTACTTTCCTTTAAGCGTAAGGTTTTCTGCCTGCAATTTATATGACTCGAGAAAATAAATTTTCCTCTGAAGAATAAAGGGACTTCCCAATTTTTCAGTCCACCTTATAATTCCAGGGTATGAGCCAGTTTTTCCACAGCTGAAATCACTTGGGCTTAGAAGCTTAGCCATGATCCTTTCAGTGTGAGTCCCAATTTCTACTTGGAAGATATTGTGGGAAACATTGCCAGCTTTTAGGGAAATTCTCTCAGATAGCCACACTGTGAATTGACCCTGAACATGTAGTGCATCCTGATAGCCAAACTTCCAACTTTTCCCAGTCACTGAATTCTTCCACGTTTTCTAGCTCTGCCCTGTTCTAGCTATGATCCCTTTGCCTGTGCCTGTGTGATCACCTGCTTCTTTAGTGCGGTTGGTGTTACTATTTTTAATGATGGAAGTAGCATTCTTTGGCTCTCCTTGCTTATCTTCTCCCACTGTCACCAACATTGGTTATTCATATCCCTAAAAAGAGGCTAAGAGCCATTCACCTGCTGAGGGAAAACTGTAATGAAAACCAGTGTCTTTGCTGGCCAGATTTCTATTGTTAATTCACCCTGTACACACCATAACTGTGGTTCACATGGTTGGTGTGACCCGCACTCTACAGTATAATTTGTTCTGTGTGGTTCCTGTTTGCAGTACTTGATATTCTCCGGTATTCATATAGGTTAAAAATGAAAGCATGGGAAGGAGTAGAAAAGGAAAAACGCCAGAGACCTACACAAAGCCAACCATGTATTCACTGGAGGCGTTGTGACAAAAGCTCATATTATGCACCTGCCATATAAATTAAGGAACGTTACTGTTGCTATAGACTACAAGACCGAATTAGGAAATAGGCTGAGCTGGAAATTGTAGAGAGATTCATAATTGTATAATTTTTATGTTTGATGACATATGCTATGAAGGCCATGATGAGAAACACAAGAAAACATAAAGAACAGTTTTATTAATAAGAATCTAATCAGCTCCATCTGCAAAAGAAACATCCCACATCATCCGACAATAGAAATACGGTAGCAGTGGTAAGAGGATAAACTTTTTGTAGAATAAACAAACTTGTAATCATATTACTTTCTGTAACTGATGGATTTCATGCATAATGCTACAATTGCAGAGTAAAAAAATATGTCTTCACTAAAGGGAGAGGGGTACCACCCCAGAGTGCATCACCCATGTCTAAAATGAAAAGAAGCAAACAGTCAAAACACCCTCAAAACACCTGCACTGACAGTATTCTTCAAAGTGTAATCCCTTCAGTGTTTGAAATCTGCTTTGTAATCCTGTCAAACACTATCAGGCTAAACCAAAGCAAGCAAACAAAGCATACATCTTCTCATTCTGAGACCTTGGGAAGTAAATACTTCTTAAGTGGCAATGCAGTTTTCTAAATACCACTGATGCATGTTGCTCAACAGACATAACTAGGTTGAGCATTACAGCAACATCTGTAGAAGGAAAATGAAACCATCAGTTTACGTCAACAGTACTTGCAACGCCTCTCTCAGCCAGGTGCATCAATTAATAAGCATTCTGTAGAAAGAAGCCCACATCTGAGTCTGATACAGTAAAAATATAATGTTAAAACCTTCAACCCAAAGAAGCTTAGTATGATAAAACTCATCAGGGAGAAAAAGCATACACGATCTCCTAATAAGGGAAGCCCTGAGGATCACAAAGCGATAGCAGAGAAAGGGAACAGCAAATCCCTAGGGAAGACAATTAAAAGAATTGAGCACTTAAATGCATAAGAAGCAAATTGAGACCACAAGTAAGCAAGGAGAAAGCTGTGTAAAGACAGCATCAAGATGTTACAATTGATCTTTAACTGCTACTATTTCTGAAATTAAGTAGGACTGACACCCCTAAGAAACAGTTCATTAGTATTGAGCTACTTGGATACATGTATGTGATCTTTTGTAGGAACAGCTTGTATTATTAGCACCTGGCAGATGTGTTGTCTTATGCAAGGTCCTTATCTACCTTATGACTCAGTTTCCTTTTATAAATGAGTCAAAATAATAGTATTGCCTCACAGAGTATTGCAATTATTAAATGAGATAATAGCACAGAGTATTTATTTGCAACTAATCAGCAAAAATGTTTTACTATATTTATAATTATTGCCAGATTTAAAGAAGGTTATTTTAAAATAACATGAATGAGCGAGTAGTTAATAGAATTTTTATGTATATTAAATGTTCCAATCAACTCATAAATATATGAATCAAGACTACATTAGTTCAACCTCCATTAAAATCTGCTTTCCATATGAGAATGTGACAAGGAATTGATTCATTTGCAGTTAATTTTTCTAATGTTGTACCCAAAATGGCAAAACTAAGATGGTAAAAATTTACTAATTAATTGATTTATTAACTGTAAATAATCGTGGTTAATAAAATTGAATAATTAGAAAATTAAATGTGCATCAGCTATCTCAGAAGTGGTTTGTTTTTACTGATTATATATATATATATATATATATATATATATAGTATCTTATTCATTTACTTATAGTTTTGGTAACATTTCCGGAGGAACAGACTATGTGTAATAATATTGCAAATATTTTTGTAAGGGACCACATCCAACAACTAATGTCTGGAGGATGATACAGATATAAGCCAGAAGCCAGAAGTCTCTATAAAATGTGTCTACTCTGGTGTCACAGCCTCTTCTTGCTTCTGTCACCTGTATTATTTACAATTTATTATTTGATATATTTGTCCTATATTCTACTATTCACTGGGGGACTGATTCCAAATTTTTGTGTGATTTACTTAGTGCACATCTTTCTATGCTGAATGTATTCACATATTACTAATAAGTACACAGGTAAGATTTGATGTGCTTGGTTATGCAATGTACATATGTTTAGTTGTAGAGGGTGCTGCCAACAGGTTTATAGACTACACCTACTGTTTACACCACTACCAGGAACCATAAGTTTGTTGATGAGTCATTTCAGTTGTCCACAATAGTACAAGAAATATGAATATTGTTGTTACCTATGTGAAAATGTGGTTCAGAAGCCTTTGAAATGGTTTACATAAGACTTTCAAAATGTTTGGAGAAACTAACTACAGAAGTCCTAAAATACTGTAAACTGAGCTTTATGAAAGATCTTGGTTGGAGCTCAGAAGACCAAAATTTTCAGAGAAAAGTGTTCAGTAAAGGCCAGGCTCTGAGGTTTCAGATAGGAATGAAGGCCGTATTGAAAACTGTAATAGAGGTCATGTGTGTTTCATTTGTGCAAAAACAATATCTATTTTTTATCCAGATCTGAAGATTTATGGGAAGCTCAGTCTAAAGATGAAAGGCTAATTGATCTGGCAAAAAAATATTTCAATACATCCCAGCGTTTAAGCTATGATATCTGTGCTGCTGCATGCTTTTAGCCAGATGTCCAATGAGCATCAGGAACACAAAGCAGAGTTAAGTAATTAGAAAAATTTCCAACTTGGCTAGAAAAAAAAAGTATCTGTAAAGTTGGTGCCAAGGTGACTGTGGTTGAGAAAATGACTAGCCTTTTAAAAAAATCCAAGTACTTTTCGTGAGAAGAATAAGAAGATGCCTAGTGCTCATCTGAGGAAATGGCATGACCCCACCCACTGTATGCTGAAATATAGAAAAATACAAACTCCTGTGACAGTGAAGCCAACAGTACAGAGGAGATCTTAAAAAACTGGAGCTACCGATGCAGTGCAACATCTGCTGAGAGAAGAAAATGTGATGATCAGATTCCTATCAAGAGAGGCCAGATGAGCCACAGTCCACACGGCCACAGGGGCTGAGGCACCCAAGCCCTTTGGAGCTTACAGTTTAATATAACCTGCTCTGAGCTCTAGACATAGAGCTATAGAATTTAATGTGTGCAAGTGGGATTTTGTTTTATTTTGGACTCATTCCTTTCTATTCTCCTGTTCCTCCCTTTTGGTTTGAAAATATTTACCCAGTGCCATTTAATTTTATTATTTATTTATTTATTTGTTTCTTTGTTTATGTTATTTTATTTTAGAAGTATTTAAATTCTTTTCAATTTTTACAGAGACTCACAAATAATAGTTTACTTTGAGTCTCAGAGGAGAGACTGTACTTGAACTTTTTGACATTACTGACACTTTAAGACCTTGACAACAGAGAAAACGGTTATGGTCTCCAAACCAGCTTCACACGATGTGTATTTGCTAGTAAATTTATTTGTCATTGTGTTTTAATGTTTATATCCTAAGTGTGCCTTGGCCTTAGGTAGTGACTGTCTTCTGTCCGTTGGGTTCAATAATTCATGTACTCATTTATTAATTCTAAAAATACACGTGCAGCACAGGCTCATTTTTAGAATTTGTGGCTATGGTTGTATACAATATAGACATTGTAATGTCATATATACGCTATGCCTTTCTGATTATTGAGCCTACAGAGTAACATCAGGCTTACATATCATTAAGTGATATTTCATACATAATTTACATATTATCTTTTGTAGTTTTTATTTATACAAAGATTGGTCTTATTGTTTCATGTATGTCTGGAAAAATATAAATAATTAATGAATTATTATATGTCAAACCAATTGCCTGTAGAGCAATCGTGAGCATTGTTTTTAGACAAGAAGCCCTTTCCTCTAAAATATTCTGGGATCTAAAATCATGCATAATTTTTGCTAAAATTTTCTCTACACATGTTTAAAGCACATATTTTATGAGAGTACTATGGTGTGTTAAATTGTTTAAAATTCCTTTAAAAATGCTTAAGTAATAGAGAATCAATTCAGGGCTAGAGAAGCTTGCTATCTTTCAGCTGTGGCACAGCTATATCATACAAAGTTCCATATTTTCAAGAAGGAATACCAAGTTAGTGTATAAATCTTGAGTAAAAGCTATAAAAATAATCTTACATGAAAATTAGAATTTATAAAACAAAGAAGAGAAAAACTGCAGCACTATTGATAGTACATGCTGAAGCAAGATATTTAAAGAAATATTCCATGAATTATATCTTAACCAATGATTTAGTATTAGCTCAACTTAATAAAGAGATCTCAGGGTAATCGCAGAAGCAGTTTTAAGTTTTTGCTTAGCATATATGACTTGTATATTATTTCATTACATGCATACTCTGTGCCTCGTACCTTTCCTATTTTCTAATAAGCATCATTGTAGTGCTGTTTTCTCTTAGCTTGCACATAGGAGAGAGAATGTGGGGTGCTTTTCCTTTTCTATCTGGAATATTTCTCTTGGCATAATGCCCTCCCTTCATTTTGCTCCAATCACAGGATTTCATTCCTCTCTCCATTTGAATGGTATTTAGTTATGGATAGGTACCACATTTTCTAATCCATTGACCCATTGAAAGGCACCTAGCTTGATCCAGTATCTTAAGTCTTTTCGATAAGACCACAATAAGCATGGGCAATAAGGTATTTTTCAGATATGCTGATTTCATGTTCTTTTGTTTGACTATATACCCAGAAGGAACATATCTCCTCTTACAGTAGAGTTTCAGATTTTTGAGAAACTTCTGTGGTATTCTTCATAAGTATACCAATTTACATTCTCTTTAACAGTGTAAGAGGGTTACTTTTTCTGTAGATCATCAGTTTTTGGTGCTTTTTGTTCTTTTTGGAGTGGCCCTTTTAAATACAGTGAGATGATACCTCATCATAATTATGATTTACATTTTCCTGATGGCCAATGATGCTAATCATTTTCATACATTTGTTGGCCATTTACAAGTTTAAGAGGTATCTATTTGGATCATTTCTTCATTTTCAATTAGATTACTTGTTTTATTAAGAGTTTGATATAAATTTTGTCCAGTAAATTTTGGCAAATATTTTCTCACCTTGTATAGCCTATGTCTTCAACATTGTTGATTTTCCTTTGCTGTGCAGAAGCTTTTAGTTGGATGAGATCTCATTTGTCTGCTTTTGCTTTTGTTGTGTGTGCTTCTGGGTACTATCCCAAATAATCCCTGCCCATACCAATATCTTGAAATATGTCCCCTAAATTTTCTTCTGGTAGTTTCATAGTTTCAGGTCATAAATTTGGATCTTCAATGCGTTTTGAGCTCTTTTTTCCTTTTATTAACCGTGAATGTATCCTGAATATGTATATCCAGTTGTTATGGTTTATATGTAGATGTCCACTCAAATTTGCATGTGCTCCAAGGTGGGACTTTGGGAATGACTGAGTCACAAGTATGATGTTGGATTATGGATTTGATATTTGAATCATTCCACTGTTTGGGTTATCATAGTTCTGTGTGTGGCTTAATGGATTTACTGAATACAAAAGACATCCATTGCCACCACCAGGTCTGATTGGCACTAGCCAATAAGTTTGGAACCTGGACGAAACAAAAGGGAAAGGAAGGCTCCTTACTCTCTGCATCCTGCCAGCTGCACCATGAGTTGTTTGTCTTCTTCAGTGCCTTTCTGCCATGCTGACCTCCTTGCAGTCGGTTGACAAGACTGAAACCTCTACAAATTGTGATCTAAAACAAACCTTTCTTCCTTTAACTTGTAGGTGTTAGGTATCTTGTCCTAGCAACTAGAAAAGTAACTAAAACACTAGTTATTCCGAGACCACTTATTAAACAGGCAATCCTCTCTCCAGCAAATGGTTTTTGTGCCTTCATAGGAAGCAATTCAATATACATTGATAGGTATATTTCTGTTACCTCTGTCCTGTTCCATCAATGGCATTGGTTTTCATGCCAGTGTGGTTTGGTTGCTTTGGTGCTGTAATACATCTTGAAGTCAAGCATTCTGATAAGTCCATCATTATGCTTTCTGTTGAAAATTTCTTTGTGCATTTGGGAGTCTCTTGTGTTTCCATATAAATTTTAAGATTTTTGTACTATTGTGAATATTGCTGCTGCTAATTTCATAAAAATTTCACTGACTCTGTAAATCACTTTGGATATATTTTAATAATTTTAATTTCCTCAATTCATAAACATGAGAAATCTGTTTGTGTTTTATGTGTGTGTGTTCCAATTTATTTCATCAATATTTAGTAATTTTCATTGTGGAGCAGTTTTACTTTTACAGTTAAATTTATTCCAAGATATTTTACTTTATTTTACTTCTTTTCTTCTAGCTATTGTGAATGGGATTGCTTTAATGATTTCTTTATCAGCACTGTGTATTATTACATAAAATTGCACTCATTAATCTAGAGTATACATTTTGCTACTTTAAATTTATTCATTTATGAATTCTAGTAATCTTTGGATGAAGTGTTTAGGTTTTTCTGTATATAATACCATATCATCTGAAAATAGAAATAACTTTAATCCTTTGTATTTGTATGCATTTTCTTACTGTCTCTTGCCTTATGTGTCTGGCTAACACTTTCACTGTTATATTGAGTAAGAGCAGAGAGAGCTGCTACCCTTTGCTTGCTCCAGATCTTAAGTAAAATTTCTTTTGTTTTTCCTTTCCAATGTGCTGTTCACTCTGGATCTGTCAACTACAGCCTTTATGATGTTGAGATACAACCCTTCTATAGATAATTGGTTCCATGATTTCCCCATGAGAGGCTACTGAATTTTATCAGATTCTCTCTGTATTGAGATTACCATATGCATTTATAATTCTTCTGTTTGATGTCTTGCATTGATTAATTGATTATATTTAAGTATCTTTGCATCCATGAAATTCATTAAATTGGATCATGATGAACAATCACTTTAATGTGCAGTTGGATTTTGTTAATTTGTATCATTTTGAGACTTTTTGTATCTTTCTCCACTGGGAATATTGAACTGTGCTTCCCTTTACTTCTTCGTTTCTTTCTTTTGATTTGGTTGTCTTGTTTTGGTATCATTGTACTACTAGCCTCATGGAATAAATTCAGAAAGATTCTCTTCCTTTCCATCTGAATTGTCATTAATTTTTCTTAAGAGAACAACAGAATCCAATAATGATGCCATTTGATACTACCGTCTTTGCGCTCTCATTTTTCTTTTGTTGAGCTAATTCATGCTAATGGATTTGTTTACCTTCTGGAACCGTTTCTGGTTTTATGTTACAACTTTCGTACCAATTGCTGGTTTGTGCCTTTTACTACTACTGTAACTTGGTTATTCTTTCTCCTGTATCATTCACAAAACTGATTAATTTAGCTTTAGGTTAATTTGGTGCTTTTACATGATATTTTAAACCTAGTAGGCACTTGTAATAATATTTCCCTGTGATAATGTGTGTCAATATCTAATAAACTTGTTTTTGCAGTGAATTTTTAAGTATATTTCACAAAATTGGTACTATACATAATTCTCAGAATTCTTGCTCCATATGTTACATTTTCACAGATATTTACCTGATTTCTTAAACTATGATGTAATCAAGTTCATAAATTTATCTGTATCTGATTTGCCTTCCCATCTCATGCCAAATATCCTTATTATGTATTATCATATATCATTTAATCAAGATTTTAGTTTTTTCCCTCCATTTATACAATTACTAATTTACTAATGCAGTATATTTTCACAATGCAACAGGTATTCTATTAGGAATTGGAAATTCACTGGCAAACTTCATAAATGCAGTCCCTAGACCCATGCAGTATTTATACTTATATATATATATATATATATATATATTTTTTTTTTTTTAGCTTTCTTTAACTTGTTCTATAGTGATACTATAAATTGAAGTAACACGTGAATGAAATGTAATACATCCACAATGTGAAATGCTCTTTAGCCATTACAAGAAAGAATGAAATTCTTTCAACTGTGACAATATGCTGGATGAGGGGATCTCTATCAGAAGGGAAATAAGCCAGCACAGAAAGACAAGTACTTCATGAACTCACACCTATATGGAATCTAAAAAAGTTGCTAATGTAGAAATTGAAAGTGGAATGGTGACTACCATATCCAGGAAGGACAGAGTCTGACATGAGGAAATGTGACTCAGTGGGTCCTAAGTCACATTAGACATGAGCAAGAAATGGTTTGCTGTTCTATAATATGGTGGACTACAGGTAACAAGGTACATAGCATATTTGAACACAAAGCAGGAGGTAATTTTGAAAGATTTTACAATAAAGAATAAATATTTGAGAAGACAGATGTGCTTAATCTGATTTAAAGGTACAATACACACAGGTATCTAAACATCATATGGTACCCATTGATATGTATAATTTTTATGTCTTATGTATTAGTTAAACATGTAACTAAAAATAAACAACAATCAATAAACAAACTAAACATTCATCTATAATCTCACAGATCTGTGACTTACAGGACGAGACAAAATGCACCTTGTTTGGTTGCTCTGCTCAGTTGTTGGCAAGACAAAAATCACATTAGCAGCTAGGTTATGCTTGTGTCTAGAGGTTTTAGTTGAAATTTCCTATCCAGGTTTTGGTTGGAGTTCAGATACTTGGATTTGTATGACTAAAGTCCTTATTATTGTGCTACCAGTGATTTGTTGAGAGATATGTAGGTCACTTCCAAGACTCAGCTATCATGAATTCTGCTGCTATATACAATGGAATGAATGCATTACTGTATATGATGCTTTCAACCTGTGGTATGATACCTAGAAGAACAGCTGAATCAAATAAAATTTGTTGTAGCTTTAGTTCTTTAAGGAATGATTTCTATGATGATTTATTATTAGTTTACATTTCTGCCACCAACATAAACGTGTTCCTCTCCTGCTCAGCATTGCCATGTGCTCATTGTTGTTTGATTTTCTGGTGAAAACCATTCTCGCTGCAGTAAGGTGGACTCTCAGTGTTGTTTTAATTTGCATTTCAGTAATGGCGAGAGATGTTGAATATTTATATTTTTGGGCATTTTTACTTCCTGGGTCTGAGCTGTGTCTGTTCATTTCAGTGGCTCATTTTTTTGATTGGGTTATTTTTAATTGTGGGGATCTAATTTATTTTAGTTCTTCATATTTGTAGATATTTCCCTCTGTCTGAGGTATAGCTGACAAAGATTTTTTCCCCATTCTGTAGGTTATCTCTTCACTTTGATGCCTTTTCCTACACTGAGAGGAAGCTTTTTAATTTGGTAAGATCCCATTGTTGATTTTTCATGTTATTTTGGGGGCTACTGGGGTGCTTTTAGAAATTTCTTTCCTATCCTGTAACTTCAAGAGGCTTACCTGTTTTATCTTCAGCAGGTAAAATGTTTCTCTTTTAATGTTACAACTTGGATCCCTTCTGTATTTTAGTAGATAATCAGAGATGGGTATAGATTCAACCTTCTGCACGTGTGAGGCCATTCGCTAAAGAAGCCATCTTCCAGTTTATGTTGTCTTCTTTGTCAGCAATCAGATAGCTGAATGCATCTGGGGTTGTTTCTGCGTCCTCTATTCTGCTCCATTTCTTCACACCTGCTTTTGTACCATGCTGTTTCTATCGCTGTACCTTTGTAATATAAATTGAAATTCAGAATAGTGATGTCCCCCGCTTTGCCCTTGTTGCCCAAGATTGCTTTTGCTATTCTGGTCTTTTATGGTACCTTATTAATTTCAGGGACTTCCGGGAAGATGGCGACCGGGTAGGCAGCAGAGAGAGAACCTCCCAGAGGATTACCACCCAAACAATGAAATATAGCAATATGAAGACAGAAATGAGCACTTCCGGGAAGAAGACGACCAGCCGAGAGAGCGAGTGCAGAGGGAAGAACGGCTTCAGCTCCTGAACCCGACAGAGAACGCGCTACTGGGACAAACTGCACCAAACTGGGCAGCGCTCCGGGATCCCGCTCAGAACCCCACCCCCACAGCCAGCACTGCGTGAACTGGAGCAACAGCGACCGGCCGGCAGGATTTCTGAGTCGGGGAAAATCTCCATCCAGGGAAAAACATCTGAACGGCACTCCTGTCTGCACGATCACAGGGTGAGTTAAGTGTGCACTCTAACCGGTTTTTCCTGAATTGGGAAGAAGCTCAGCCCAGCAAGAGACATCAAAGCAGCTTTAAGGACTGAGGGATCTCCCGGGTGAGAAGACCTACTTAGGTGCCCCAACGGGTTTTGTGAGGGGGAAAGGAGCTCCACCCAGGGAGGAACACATGAGTGGCCTATCTGCAAGAATCCTGGGGTGGCGAGCTGTTTATTCGCCCCGGCCAGGTCTTGGGGTAGGGAGTAGATGCGGAAATCTCAGCAGACAGCTTAAGGGACATTCTCCCAAAGAGAAGTAACCATTGGAGCAGCCTCTGCAGCAGACCTTTCCCTGCTGAACTGTCTGTGGAATTTATAGTTCCACAGTTTGAATCTGATACCCAAAAATGGGAAAACAGAGGAACAAAATGCAGTCTCAAAACTCAACCCCACCCAGAACAAGTTTTGAATGTGAAGATACAGGGGAATCAGGAAGCCTCATAACTTCAAGCTATGAAACGATTGCATCCGAAATAAAACAACTCCAACAGGCCATGAAAGAGCTCAAAGCAGAAATAACCCACATACCCGCAATGATTTCTCAGACAAAAAATGAGCTAAAAACAATGATGGAAGAAATGTTCCATTCACACAGACAAGAAATAGACAAAATACTAGAAGAAAATAGGAAACAAATGGAAACGTTACAAGAGCAATTTAGGAATGAATTACCAATAATGAAACAGGTCCAAAGAGAATGCCAGTTTTTGAAAACTCACACTGAAAGCATGAAAAACCTTTTAAATGAAACCGAAGAAAGAATTTCAGAACTTGAAGACAGCATGGCAGCTTATGAGCTTGAAAGGAAGAATCTCATGATATCATCAAAGACAAGAAAAGTCAATCCAACAGCTGCAAGATGAGGCAAAACGTAACAATATTTGAATTATAGGAGTATGTGAAACAGCAGAAGATCTCACAAACGATATAAAAGGAATATTTGATGAAATAATAGCAGAAAATTTCCCAAACAAGGTAAAAGATACTGAAGTTCAGTTAAGCGAGGCATATAGAACCCCAATGATCCATAATCCAAAGAAAAACACACACAGGCATATAATAATCAAGATCCCAGATATCCAGCAAAAGAACACAA
>PVLD010011262.1:0-10932 GCA_004027595.1 Dinomys branickii
CCTCCGTTGTTCTACCACCCTGTCAATGGTCTTCCCACTGGTAATAACTGCACTTTTGGTTTATTTACTCCCTCATGCTCTTACTTTGGGAAGAGACTTGGCTGCTTCTAAATGTGCTGTATAATACGTGGGTGTACACACATCGCTATGGCAGGAAGTGGAGAAGCCCCCTTTGGCAAGCGCTCACAGCCGTCCAGTGTTCGGTTGAGTACGTGGGGTCACACAGAGAACCGCCAGGCTCTGTCAGTGCATCCTCATCTATAGGCTCAGGCGAGTCTTCAGTGCCATGGTGTGGGCCGGGCAGAGCACCTGGCACACCCTGGGGGCTGGGCGGAGCTCTGGGGCAGGGCGGAATGCCTGGCATGCCCCAGAGGCCAAGCGGAGTGCCTGGCACACCACAGGGGCTGGCTGGAGTAAAATTTAGTTAGTTACTTATCTGTTTCTTTCTAATGAATTGACCATTACATTTCTAAAGTTCTGAAATGGCCAACAGACCATAGAAAGATACTACTTTAGGCTCCTGCTTGAAAGCAACAGCTTCAGAAAACTGCTGGCCTTGATTCAGGGCCATTCTTGATACTATTGAGAAGAGTATTGCTTCCCTAACATTCCTCTCAGTGAGTTTGTTATGGGAGCACAGGAACATTATTGATTTTTGAGTGTTGGATTTGTATCATGCTATGCTACTGAATATGGATGTTAGTTCCAGGAATCCTTTGCTGGAGTATTTGAGCTCTTCTATGTAGAGAATCATAAAAACAGGAAAGAATGATAACTTAATGTCTTCTTTCCATACCCACATCGCTTTTATTTCTTTCTCTTGCCTTTTTGCTGTAGCTAATGTTTTGAGAAGTATATTGAACAGAAATGGTGATAGCAGGTGTTCTTGTCATTTTCTTAATTTTAGAGGGAAAATTTCCAGCTTCTTTCCATTTTGTATAATGTTGGACATTTATTTCTCATAGATGGCTTTATCATATTCAGATAATGGTCTTCTATTCCAATTTTCTGTAGGGTTTCTATCATGAATGGATGTGAGGTTTAGCAAATGATTTTTATGTGTCTACTGAGACACTGGTTGTTAATATGGTGAATTACGTTTATTGATTTGCATATATTGAACCATCCCTGCATCCTTGCAATGAATACTACTTGGTTATGATCTATGATACTTTTGATGATTTACTGCATTCTATTTGCCAGTATCTTATTGATTATTTTTGTACTTGTGTTCATTTAAGAGATAGAACTGTAATTTTCTTTTCTTTTTTTGGTTGGGTCACTTTTGTGGATTGGAATTAAGTAATGCTTCTCTGAATGAGTTTAGGAGTACTGCTTCCCTTTCTATTTCATTAAAGCCTTTAAGTAATGTTGGCATTAAGTCTTGTGTAATGTTCTTATAGAACTTAGCTGTGAATCCATCAGGTCTTGGGCTTTTCTTGTTATGTAAGTTGTTTTGTAGTATTATATCTCCAATTTCACTGACTGATCTTGGTTTACTCAGGATATTTATATCTTCTTGGTTCAGGTTTGTATTTCATATGTATCTAGGAATTTATCCATTTCTTTTGAATTTTCCACTTTACTAGAGTACATATTCTCAAAACAGTTATCAATACAGAAATCTGGATTTTGACAGAAATTGTTGTACATTTGCCTTTTTCTTTCTAATTGCATGGATTTAGGTCTTTTATTTCCTTATTATAGTAAGATTGGCTAAGGGTTTGTCTATTTTATTTTATCTTTCTTTTATCTTTCAAAGAAACCACTCTTTGATTCATTTATTCTTTGTATTTTTTTAGTCTCCCTTTTATTAATTTCTGCCCTGCTCATTATAATTTCCTTCCCTTAATTACCTTTGACTATGGATTGTTCTTGTTTTTCTAGGACCTTGAATAAATCATTAGGTTATGTACTTGAACTTTCGTTTTTGTGATGAGTGAATTTGCTTTTTTGCTCTTAGGACTTCTATCACTGCATCTCCTAGGTTTTTATTTATTGTAGTGGCATTATTATTTGATTGTAGAAGTTAATTTCTTCTTTCATTTCACTTGTGACCCACTGATAATTTGAGGGTATTATATAATTTCCATAATTTCCATAGTTTCTGTGGTGTCTTTTTCCATTGGTTTTTAATTTTAGTGCACTCTGATCCAATAATATGTACAGAATAATTTTGATTCTTATGCACTAATTTAAGCATGCTTTATTGGCAAGTATTTGGTCTATTTTGTAGAAATCCCATGAGATTCTTAGGGGAATGTGGCTTCTCTTTTTGTTGGATGGAACGCTCTGTAAATATTAAGTGAATTTGCTCAGAGTTTTGGTTCAAATCTGACATTTCTTTTTTTAATTTTGTGTGGCTGATTTGCCAATTTGTAACAATGGGATATTGAAGACCCCATTCCAATTATATTGGCTTTTATATGATTTTTCATGTCAGTTCATGTTTGTTTTATGAAGGAGCATATGCTCGTACTTGATGTGCATGTCTCCATAATTGTTAATTCTTCCTATTTAGTTGTTCCCTTAACCAATATGTTGTGTCCTTCTTTATTTCTTCTGATCAATATTACCTTAAAATCCACTTTTTCTGAAATTAGTATAGCAAATCTTACCTTTTTTCCTGGGTTTTCATTGCATAGATTATTCGTCTGCCTCCTTTAATTTTTAATCTATATCTTTCTCAATTTACTGTCTTTCTTGTATACTATACATTATTGAGTTTTCTTTCTTGCTCCATTCTGCCAATCTGTCCTTTAATTTGGAAATTGAGACCGTGAACATTCAATGTTGGAGCAGAGAGGCACTGACTTATTCCTGTCCATGAATTATTTTCTTGTTGATTTCATAAATTTCTCTCTGGCACCTGGCTGCTCATCCACCAGAAGTAGCCATTCTTTTTGACTTACCGACACTGTTGGCTTCACTTTCCCTTTCTAGGACATCCTTGTGAATTTTTGGTACCGCCGGTATGGTGGTCATGAAGGTTTTCAAGTGCTCCTTGCCATGCGAATACCTTATTTTTCCATTCATTCTCAAGAAAAGTTTTGCTTTTAAAACATGCATTTAGCTAAGGTTTATTGAACTTAATACCATTAGCCTACATGACAAAGTATAGTGCCTGTGTTATATTATATTTTTACCATACCATGGCTTCTCATATTTTTATGTCTTCAGTGACTTCTAGTTACTTCATAAAATAATGTGACCATCTCCAAAACCAGTTTTGGAACTTTTTAATCATTCAAGTAAGTTCCCTCATATCTATTTTCACTTACCCCTCATTTATCAGTAAACAGCTACTCATTTGCTTTGTGCCTTGGTAAATTTGTCTATTCTGAGAAATTTACACAAATTAAATCTTACAATAGGTGGTTTCTTGTGTCTTTTTTCACTTAGAAAAGTTTAAAGTTTGTCCACAATAATGCATGTATCAGTAGATTATTCTCTCTTACTGATAATAATATGGTTATGCCAGTTTGTCTCTACTAACCAACCCATGGACATTTAGTTTATTCAAGCCTTTATGTGAACATACGCTTACATTTACATTGTGGAGATGCCTTGGGTAGGATTGTTCAATGATATGTTTACAGTAGTACTCTTAAAGATAACCTTACTTTTCTAAATACGGACAGATGATAATTCTATTTAATAACATCAAATTTGTCTTATTATGCTGTCCTGAGTGGTGTTTGCCACTTGTTTGTCCGGCTTATAGTTCTGCAGATTGAACATAGGGAAATAATGATTAAATCAGTATTATAAAATCAATATGAGAGAACTGGATGAAATGAAACTCAGAAAATCATTTAAGTTGGGGAAAAGAACTGGTGTAGTTCCCTGTGGCAGTAAGGAGAATGAAAATATTGATGAATGAGGAAAAGATAATGTGGCTGATGTTTGGTCTAGGAGAAGAGTATACTACTCAAACTTCTTTATAGAGCTTGTCCTCAAAATAATGCTACTCAGTAGTCATTTTTAACCATATTTATAAGATGAAAAATCTAAAGTTCAGAAAGATGAAATACCTTGCCGAATTCTCACAGGTAATAAATAATGGAACAAGCTTTCCAGTTATGTTCCATGTGTAACCACAGGGAGTATGCTTACTGTGTCAGCTGTTTTGCTTCCTTCCAAGCACTTATCAAAGCAGGAGTTATATTTTTCAAAATCATTTCTATAACAAATGAAATCTATGACATAGAGAGGTTTATAAAGTAGCATTTCAAAAGACTCCCTTTTATCCCACTTCTGTTTGTCAGGCTTTCTACTTTGAATGAAATAATTCATACAGAGAAAATGTAGTAACGTGTTATCATTAATAAGTTAATGGACATTTAGAAGCGACTGATTTTTCCCCTTCCTGTCTATCAGTTTGACAAGGTCAACTATGTAATGAGCAATTTGTTATATGTCTAAGATTCATCTTAAGTGTATAACTTGAGAAACAATGAATAGAAATAAAGGCAAACATGTTACAAGTGAAACAAAACAGAAGGGCTCAAGGTAAATAAATATATCATGTTGGATTCTATGTGTAAAAGGAAGTAATACAATATTTCACTTATCTTAATAATTCTATTGATTATATAAAAGTTGAGATTGTCCTTATAATCATGTTGTATGATTTCTCTCAAGTTGCTAATATTCCTGTAATAAGATACTTCTTGTTGGTACTGTATACTAATGTAATGCTCACATTTTTTTTTCTTTTTTCTTTTTTGGCGGTACTGGGGATCGAACTCAGGACCTTGTGCTTGCTAGGCAGGTGCTTATTCCACTGAGCTATATCCCCAGCCCAAAGTTTTATTTTTATTTATTTATTTTTTTTGCGGTACTAGGAATCAAACTCAGGACCTTGTGCTTGCCAGACAAGCACTTATTCCACTGAGCTATATCCCCAGCCCCAATGCTCACATATTTTTCTAAGAGTTGGCAATGGACTTTAAAGCTGCAAACAGTAAAGCTTTTATAGACCTCTCATCTAATGCTATTTATAGTCATAGGCAGCAATGTTGCCGATGGAAAAATTTTTGTGGCTTTTGCTTCTTTTACTTTTATTAAAATAAATGCAGTTATTGAAACACAATTTAATTTCAAAATTGTATTGTAGATGTTGCCAGTGGACTTGCCTGTAAATAGCAATCATAATAACTACAGAGGAGAGAAAAATGCTAACGGAGTGCACTTCAGCAATGTCAATGAATGTTTTGACAATAAATAACGACAGATGGTTACCATCTTAATGACAGTTGCCAAATAAATGGTCTGACACTTAAAAAGTGCACTTCCCTAATGATATAAGTGCTCCTTTCTGAAAATTATTTGGAGATCATCCTTTTAAAGTAAGAATTTTAACGTGCATGCCTTATAAGATTTTGCAAAGCAGTATTTCAGAGTAATTTCACAGACATAAGCAATACATAAGAATTATTTCAATATATGTGTCTTTTCCCTACAAAGTTATCAAGGCGTATGAAAATTAGTAACTAGCCATCCATGTCTTAAGTGAAAAGGAACACAATGTCTCAATATATTACAGAAAATCATTAAACAGCTATAAAGAGACAATGTTGTCAAATAAGTGATAAATAATAAATACAATTGGTTTGCTTAAGTATGCATATTAATGTTTCTTCACTAAGTTCAGCTCACCGATGCTCTTATACAGTACAATTCTAGCCTAAAATATATGGTAAGGGCAAATAAGTCAATTTCCTTTTCTAATTAAATTACTATTTGTATTCTGCAAGAGGTTCATTTTGTACTTTTTCTTTTCTCAGAAAATCTCCAATTCTTTATTTAGTTTTCAACTGACGACCTAACCAAGATTTCATTCAAAAAGTTATGGTAAACTAAGAATGAGGTCATATTCCACTATTAATTCCATACCCCTGCATGGCTATGAAATTTCATTATTTCACGTTTCTCTTTTTTCCAATGAGAAATATTTTTCCTGCTACATATAAGACTGACCTTTCTACTGATGCCCTTCACTTTTCTCCTTCTATCTTCTTTGGAAGTTTGAAATTACATCAAATGCTAAGTAAATTTGCAAAAAAGAATGCAAGAAAATTCCAGTATTCCAGCTAATGTATTTTTTAAATTTTAAAGAGAAAAAACAAAAAAGAAAAAGAAAAAGCCTTAATAATACAGAATTTCAAAACAAAATAACAGGAGATTAACAATGTCTAATGTGTTGCATATGTTTATCTTCAGAGTAGTTGCTCAGATAATAATATATAGGTATGCAGAATTGATCAAACATAAGCACAAACCACCTTTTCAATGAACTAAAACAAGTCATTAATATAACTATCTTATATATCTTTTGTGTATATGTATATATTTTTTCTTTTATCTTCCTTTTCTCCTTTCAGCTATCCCAGTTGTTCTTCCTTTTTGAGCTGTTTTAAAATAATCTTGAGATATTCCATTCAGGATAGCATATGATACTTACAGTAGCTTTCCCTCATCCAAAGTTTCACTTTCTGCAGTTTCAGTTAACTTCTGTCAATTCAGTTCCTAATAAATGAAAAGTTCAAGAAATAAATGGTTTATAGTATTAAATTGCACTCTGTCTAAGTAATGTGGTGAAATCTTGCACTGTCTTGCCCCACTGGAGGCATGAATCTTCCTTTTGGTCAATGTATCCAGACACTATATACTACCTGCCTATTAATCACATCACGTTCATCTTGCTTATTAAATGGACTGTAATAATATCACAGTGCTTGAATTCAAGTATCCTTTTATTAATTATAGACCCAAAACCCAATAATAAATTAGCTATAAATTGTATTACCATATATATTTTGCAATTGTTCTCTTTAATTACAATTTATTTTTAAAATTTTATGGTACTTAATTCTGAAATTAAACCATATTAAAGTATGTATATGTAGGAAAGAAGTAGTATATACAGACCTTAGTACTTTGGGTAGTTCTAAGCATCCATCAGGCATCTTGGAATGGAACCTCCATAAATAATGGAAGAATTGTTGGAGTTGTCATATCTCCTTAATGTCTTCTTAGCTGCTAGTGTTATTTAGGGTTTCTTTCTTAAATTAAAACTTGTTGTTTTTGTTAAGGTGAAATGGGTTTCTTGCCATTTTAAAAGAATAAACCCATTTATTTTTGTTCACTTAATTTCTGTATGACAAATATTAGATCATGCTGCCCTAGGCAAAAGCTATTAGTGTCCTCAATAGATAATGAGAGTAGATGGTTTAGAGGCCAAAATGTTTAGGAACCACTTTCCAGGACTACAGCAGAAAAATAAGATGGAAAGGACCTGGATATCTGGATCAGTTCCCTGTCAGTTTAGAGTGTTCGTGCAGTTACATCAGGGAGCAGTACACTTGTCCAAGCACCAAACATGTGCAGTTTCTCTGTTGGAACCATTTACACGTCAACCTTAGTACTTCACTGCTCATCTGAAACAGACACTAATCATCCAATATAGTCAATGTCATTTATAAGTTCTGACTTTAACCCAGGTACTGAGCTAAGGATGGAAAACAATAAAAGAAAAAAGAAACATATTTTTCCCATCAGGGAGCCCAATGATAGCTACCATTTAAATTGCTATACAAGAAAAAGTACAGAACATGATAGTTTAAAAAGGCAAATTCACATATTATAGCACCAAAAATGCTTCTCAAAAGAAGAGACAACTAAAGTGATATACAGAAATTGGGAAGTAATTATTTATAAGAAATGAGGTGGAAGATATTGTAATACACATGAGGAAATGGAACATAGTGGGGGATTTTTGTTCAGGAATTAAGAGGAGAATGTATCAAAGACTAGAGGGAGAAAGGATATTTGAGGAATTGTAATAATCATTGTAAATGGGAGTCCTGGCAAGAGTTGAGTTTGGAATGGTAAACAATGGACACATACAGAACAAGAAAATATACTTAATAGAGGATATTAAAGTTGATTACTATGGAAAGAAGATAACCACTGAAATATTTTGAACAGGACAACAGTGCTATCCAAGTTTATTTATTAGAATTATTAGAAGCTTTTCTACCCCAGATAATGAAAAGTGAAGAGGACCTGAAGCAAGAAGATTTAAGTCTACTCCTACAATTCATTCAAATAAGCACTAATAGTGGGCAGAATGTTAAAATTTCCAGTGAAAATGGTAATTAGTGAGAAGATTCACATAAAACTTGGAATGTACAAATTAGAAATTCATAAATACGGAGGGAAAACCTAGCTAGAAATCAAGGATGCCTCCAAGAGATTCGCCTTGAGCAACTAATTGGATGGTGGCGACATTCCCTGAAAGAGAATCATGGAATCAGGAGGCAGGTTGCTAGGGTAACTATGATGATCTAACTTTTGAGTGTAAAGAGATTCATGAGGTAGTAGACAAACAAATATGTCTGAGAGGAAGTAAATAGGCATGACTGAAAGAGGAGTGAGGTATGGACTGGAGGTATAATGTAGGGTTGTCAGTGTAATGATAGAAATTAAAGACCCAGGAGTAAGCGAATATGAGCAGAAGAATGTGAAAATATAATCAAGGTAGAGCAGAGAGCTTAGCAATTGAGGAGAAGCTACAAATGAACTATTTTAATTGTAAAAAGAACAAAAATATATTAACAAAGAAGCAGACACGGACAAAACAACACCAAAATAACAAAAATAATACAGAATGTCAGATGAAGTGATAAGAAATTAACAGGTTGCTGTTAACCTACTGTTATCTTCAAATTGGTTACTCAGTTAAACAACTATAGTCATATAAGTTTTATCAATCACACATTAACTGTTCCTTTCCCTAAAGCAACAGAAATTAGTAGCACAATTATCTTACCTATCTTGTGTACACATATGATACATATTTTTCCCTTCTTTCTTTCTTTGCCCTTTTACAAATGAACTTTTAAACTCTCTTTCCCGGGTACTATCTATGCTTTTATTCTTCTGTTATTTCCTTCATAATATTTATTGTGATTTCAGCAGGATTGTATTCCCTTACTAGAACATAAAATCTGTGGTAAAGAGAAATGTGTCAATCTTCAGTTTATTTATTCACCATAGATTCTAGTGTCTGGAAACTATCAGGTATCCTTCAAATTTTAAATTTTCAGTAAGTAGTGTTATTATAGATATGAGGGTTTGTTGCATGAAGAAGAGAAGAGGAAGAAAACAGAAGGATTGAAAGTATGTTGAGGTAAAAATGTAGGAAAATTTAGACAAGTGTGACACCAGGGAAGCGAATAAAGGACTTTCAAGGATGATGTAGCCAATAATAAAAAAAGCTGCTCCTGTGTATTCCTTTTATGGTTGTGTAATTATATCTTATATTGTGCCAAAAATATAATATACCCTCTATAAATAATATGAATGGCTGCAATTTAGAAAGTATATATTGACTTAGTAACAATAATTGCTTTTAACATATATATATACATATACATATATATATATATATATATATATATATATATATTCTTAGTAGACTTCATGATGAATATTTGCCCTACATATAAATTTTACTATGGATCAATAATGCCTGGATAGGTAAAGAAATTGAAATCATTTGCAATAATGTATCCTGGATGTAGTTTTGGCAAGAGTGCATTTTCTGGACTTTTGCAACTTTTGCTTAGTCATCGTGCCTCAAATTTTGGCTCCCCATCCTATGCGGTCTCAATACAACTGTGATTCTCCACTTTCTTTCATCCATAAAATAGATGCATGAGTTTAGCCAAGTCTGTTAGTACCTCTTTTCTGGGACTCTGAATCCCACAAAGAAAAAAGATGCAAAGATAGCACCTATAAAATCTAAAGCCGTTTTATTTCACCTGTGTCCTTGATAGAATTAGAAATGATTTGTTGCTATTTTGATCTCCAGAGCATCATTCCATTCTACCTCTTCCTCGGTAGTTCTTTCAGTATATCCTTTAATTCTTTAATCTCCCGCAAATCCCGTATCTTTTCAAAGTTTTGCTTATGCTAGCCAGACTTTTTCTAAGGCTTGTGACAGAGGGTGACAAACTGATCAATCATCTTTTTTAGGGAATGACCATAAAATTTTTCTACAGTATTGCAAGAAATATTCCAACTGAAAAATTTTTTAAAATTTAAAATGATGAATACATGCTAGAGATTCCTCTAATTATAGGATGATGAACTCGTATATCTAAGGATACATCTCATAATTTAAAAACTATGATATCACAAGAAAAATGTTTCCTGTCAAAACATTTCCTCAGATTTATATTGGATATGACCATTGGTATACTATAGAGTTTTGGCACTATGTGGAACCATCCAGTCTTACATGGAAGTTCATAATTTCTTACTAGAATGATTTTAATGTAAATATGGAAAAATGTGTTATGCATTACAGCCAAGTTCCTTTAATACATAGACTTCTATAAATTAATATTACATGAAGATATAGCCATTTATATGTCAGAGTTTACCAAATATTATCCTTTGAGAAGGTATTGGCATTTTATTTAAATATTGTTAACTAGAGATTGGTGTAATCATTGAGGGAACTGACCTGAAATGCTTACACACACACACACACACACACACACACACACACACACACACACACCTACCTACAGAGAGCATTTCACAAATGCATATGGTATGCACACTGTACTCCTTTTTTAGTTTTGAGTACAGAAACATAATTTTTAGTACAAACTATTGAAAAGTAAATTTAAAAATTCAGCAGCAAGGTCCTTCAGCACCAAGTTCCTGCCAAGAGCTGCCATTAAAAATTAGGATTTAAGAAATGTCATGTCATTTAACATTTTAGAATTGTTTTATTTATTATTTATTTCATTGGCTCATTCATTCATTTCTTTGAGAAAGGATCTCACTCTATAATTCAGGCTGACCTTGAACTCTCTCTGCAGTCCCAGCTGGCCTCAAACTCTCAGCTTCTGT
>PVLD010011262.1:11032-66279 GCA_004027595.1 Dinomys branickii
ATTTCTTTTTTTTTTCTTTTTTTTTTTTTTTGCGGTACTAGGGATCGAACTCAGGACCTGGTGCTTGCCAGGCAAGCACTTATTCCACTGAGCTATATCCCCAGCCCCTACAACATTTCAACAAATCAATTTTTTACAATCAATTTATAATTGGAAGCTCTAGGGTTATCTCAAAGGGAATTTCAGGGAAGGTTTAGTTATCTCTGCAAAAATGAACCATCAATTTATAGAAAAGTAAAGGAATATATCAAAGTGTATCACAGATTACTTTCTTCATTCAGTCGTATGCAAAACGCCATCATATACACATGGCTAATGCACTACTGCTTTCCCTGTTACAAGTATAGTCTTTTGATTGTTTTATCAGTGTGCTCTGTTTTGTTTTAATAATACTACTTTTGTATCAGTTCAGAAGCTCACTAGAACTGACCAGTTTTGAGATATCTTTATTCAAATAATAATGTTATTCAATCTGTTTATTTTATGATAAATCAATTTATTTGAAAATATAAATTTGCCGCAATTTACACTTTATCACCAAGTAACCAGTTGTAGATTCTGAGAATATCTGAGTAAACTATGACATTAGTGTTATAGCAAATGAATCATTAAAATATGCTTTGTAATGGCTCAAATCACTCATTTTAACCTTTTCCCAACATATTTGTTAATTTGGATAATCAGGACTGAGGTATCAGTGTAGAATTGTTTCTCAAAGAACCCAATTTCGCTGAATTCTAGGTATTGGAAGAAATGAAGTGAAATATTTAAATGAAGAAATTGGCATGTACATGAATTATCTTCACAATATAGAGTTAATAGATTCCTAGTGTTTTAAAGAGTAGGGGCCTGAAAGTGTGATTACCATGTTAAAAAAATAATTGTTACTTTTGCCAAATACTAACTTGCTATCTGAAAAAACTCTCACTTCATAAAACTTGGCTTGGAGTTAAATGAAATGAACACAGAGGCCATTGATTTTTCTCATTACTAATTAAGCAACAATCTTTCAGAGCTCCCCTCCTAGAATTTACCCCAGCAATAGCAGACAAAAGATCTACCTTGTATATCTTCACAAATTTTAAAGGTAGAATTTTAAATGGCAAATAATATGTTACTAAAGCATTTTCATCAATTTGGCTTTAGAAGGTCCATAATAAAAAACGTCAGTTTAATTAATGATAGTTATAAACCATTTTGAATTCAGAATTTAGTTTAGCCAGAAATTATTCAGAAACATGCGCAAAATATATTTTAAAGAATGACTATAATCAATCACCAGGTGTCTATTTGCCTGTAAGGAAGAGACACATTCTAACATTTAACCATCTGCCAGTCACCATTATTTATTGAATACCTGCTGTGTACAGAATAGTTAACCTTAAAACAAATCAATCATGCAAAAGTCAAGATTTTAATACTGAGGACAAGCAAATGAAAGCAATTACCTCAACTTTTGACCAACTATTTAATGTACATTTGCTTCACCATTTTGCATTACTTTTGTAGATAACCCTTGGAATGTATTATTCACCTACACTATGTAGCTAGCAAATTAAGTCTTTTATTAGAAAGTTGAAATATATAATTTGCCAATATCTTTCTTGTAGCTAGGCAGATCCTGTTAACTGCACGTAAAATTTCAGTAGAAAATTTGCCAGTATAGCTGAACAAGTCAGTAGTTAAAGAATTAACATTGATCTAGTACTACCCGATTAAGCAAGAAGGAAAAGCATTATGTACTGCAAACATGTACTCGTAAAAATAATAAATGCATTTTTAAAAAGTAGGGATGTGGTAACTTCACTTTATTATAACAAATCATATTATCACAAGTGTTCTCAGTGAAAATTATAAAGAAATCCTCCTTTGGCCATTGTATGAAAATATAGAGTGTTTTTCTGTACAGGTTTCTAAAAATATTTATTAATGTCTCATGTACATATTAGATACATAGTACAGCTTAGAGATCTCTCCTATTCACTTGACCACCACCTCTAGTTTAAAATACAAGTAGAGAACAATACTAGAGGATTATATAACATGTGTTGTTGGAATATAAGCAGTTTCACCCCCCAAAAAGGGAAGGCCTGGGAATGGAAAAAAAAGGTACTAATTACCTTGAAATTTTAGTTTTTTTAAAGACAGAATGAAAGTAAGCAAGAAAGAAAGGGAAAGAGGGACAGAGGGATGGAAGTAAGGAAGAGAGAGCGGGAGAAGGAATAATGCATTTGCTAAATTCTAAAAGTGCTTCACAGGAGTTCTAATGTTAAAAAAATTGCTATATGAAAAATAAAATAACTTTCTATCATATTAACTTTATTAACCTTTAATATGCAATGACTTGCAGGGATTTTAACATAATTATATCTAGCAAAATTAAATATATTCATCCAGCAAAATAATATCTATGAATATAAAGTAAGCTTATGCCAAAGAACAAAATTATATTATACAGATTATCATATTCTCTGTAGAAATAAAGTTCACAGGTAAACTTAAGCATCCAACCGATATCTAAAAACTCTATTAGGAAGATTGTAGAAGTTGAACAACTTCCATCGAAATTGGAAGATTAGGGGATAAAAATAAAAATAATAAGTATAATAATTTAAGAATTGGTAAGCAATATGAAAAGATTTGAATTGAGATAGCAGAAGTTCACAACATGGACAATAGAAGTGAAACAGTCTTTTTCTTATTTTCTGCAATCAAATGTTAAATTGTTATTTATTTAAAATGTCATGTTATGAGTATGAAGTTTTTGATAACCACAAAGCAAAAATGAAAAGTAGAATAAAATTAAAAATTAAAGAAATAAAACATGCTGCTAGAAAAAAGAAGCACTTCATCACAAAATTATTAGTAAAAGAGAAAGAAAAACTATTCTATGAAACATCTAGAATTTGAGCAAAGTGTCAGAAGGAAGGTCTTACCTACTAGTTACTTTGAATATACATGGATTAAAATTTCTGATTAAAAGGTACAGAGTGACACAATAGATTAAAAAGGAAGAATCTACTACAAGCTGCCTATAAGATATTCATTTTATCAGTGAGGACATGCATACATTGAAAGCTAATGGTTGGAAAAAGTTATTTTATTCAAATGGAAATCAAAATAGAACAGAAGTAGCCATATTTAACTTCTATGAGAGACAAAATAGACTTCAAGTAAAAAAAGTAGAAACAGAGGTCTACAAGGCTACAATATAAAACATAGAAGTCAGTGAACAACAAAATATGATAATTATATTTGTACCCAACACTGGAGCACCTGGATTTCAACCCTCCAATTTCATCACTAAACAGATAATCTAGACAGAAAATCAATGTAGAAACTTTGTATTGAAACTGCACTCTACACCAACTGGGTCGAAGAGTCATTTACAGAATGTGTTATCCAATACTTTGGCATATACATTCTTTTCAGTGGCAAGTAGAACATTATCCCACATAGATCAAATAAGGTCAAAAATAAATCTTAACAAATTCAAGAATTTTAAACCAATCAAGCTTCTTTTCTTACTACATGGAATAAATCTAAAACTAAACAAAAGGAGGGAACTCTGGAACATATAAATACATAGAAATTATACAACAAGGTCCTAAAAGCCTGAAGAGTTATAGAAGAAATTAAAAACATTAAGAAAAACAAAACAAAATCGGAAAAATATGACAAACCTTATGGATGTAGCAAAAGCAATTCTAAGAGGGAAGTTAATAAACTAGATACCTATATCAAAAAGTTAGAAGTATTTCAATGAGCAAGGCTAAATATGTATTTTAAGGAACAAGGACAAAAAAAAAATCACAACATTGGTAGAAAGAAGAAAGACGTGAAAGAAAAAAAGATCAGATCATAAGTAACTGAAATACATTGAGACTAAAAAATAGTAAAATGAAGTGTTAGCTTCTTGAACAGATAAACAAAACTGACAAGATTTAACTAATTAAGAAAGACACAAGATAGATAAAATCAGAGATGAAAATGGAGATATTACAACAGAGACCATAGAAATACTAAGGATCACAAGAAACTATTGTGAACAATTCACCAACAAATCTTAAAACCTACAGGAAACAGATTTCTCAATTCATATAATCTACAAAACTGCCCCATAAAAAAATAAAAATTCTGAACAGACTAGTGAGTAACCAGACTAAATAACAATAAATAGCCTATCAAAGAAAAACACAGGACTGATGGTTTTACTGCTGAATTCTCCCCAAATTTTATTTATTTTATTTATTTATGGGCACTGGAATTTGAGCTCAGGACCTTGCACTTGCCTGGCAGGTGCTGTGCTGCTGAGCTATATCCCCAGCCCTCTCCCAAACCTTTAAAGAACTAACACCAATTCTTCTCAAACTATTAAAAACTGAAGAGAAAGAATTCTTCCAAACTACTTCTACAAAGTTGCCTTGACCCTGATACCAAAATCAGATTAGGGTGCAGCAAAAAAAGAGAACTGTTTGTGTGTATCCTTGGTGAACATAAATACAGAAACTTTCAACAAAATAGAGACCAACCAAATGTAACAGCGTACTAAAAATATTATTCACCATGATTGAGTGGATTAATCCCAGGAATTCAAAGTGGTTCTACATATGAAAATAAGTAAATGTGACATACCACATTAACAAGTGGCCGCTTTCATACTTTTTTTCAATGTACTGCTGGAAGTCCTGACAAGGGGTTGATAATTAGCATATACAAGGAGCTCCGGAACCTCAGTAAATAAGTGAATGACCTTATTAAAAGGTGGATAGCATACCTAAGTGGACATTTCTCAAAAGAAGATATATAAATGGCCAGCAGGTACATGGATAAATGCTTAACATCACTAGTCACCAAAGAAATGCAAATCAAAACCAAATGAGATGTAAACTTCCAGCTGTTAGAATAGTTATTCTCAAAAGAAAAAAAGACACCAATCGTTGGTGAAGATGTGACAAACAGAAGCTGCTATATATTGTTCATGGGAATGCAAATAATTACAGCCAGCATGGAAATTATAGTAGTTCCTCAAAATGTAAAAGGTAGAACTAGCGTATTATCCCGCAGTCTGACTGCTGAATATATATCCAAAGGAAATTAAGTACTGTGTCACAGAGAAGCTACACTGCCAAGTTCAACCCTAATCACAATAATAAAGTGATGGAAATAAACTAAATGTCCACAAATCAATGAATGGATGAATAAAAAGTGATACATATACACAATGGGATGTGAGTCACCCTTTAAGAAGCATAAAACCCTGACATTTGTAGCAACTTTAATTGACCTGGAAGACATTAAACTGTAAGATAATGGGTCTGATGGATTTTTCTCCATAAGTGAATTGTTTGTTTTCTCTAACAACTTTTGTTATTTTGTTCTCCTTTTTAATTTATGGAATCTTGACTATTATATACCTTGGTGTAATTTTTGTCAGATCATAGCTAATTGGAGTTCTGCATGCCCCACTTACCTTTTTCTCTTTCTTGGTCGTGGGAATGGAACTCAGGACCTTGTGTTTTCTAGGCAGGTACTTGTGCCACTGAGCTAATATCCCCAGATCCCCACTTATTGTTATGCCAAATTCTTTTTCCATTCTTGATAAGATTTCTGCCACTACTTCTGCAAAAAGGTGTTTTATGTCCTTTATGTTATTTTCTGTTATCTTTTCATTGATTCCTATCAATCATGTATTGTTCTTCTTTGGATCATCTAGCAACTGTTGGATTGATTTCTCATAGTTCCCTGCTATTTTTAATAAGCCTGTCATGTGATGATTGCTAATCCAAACCATGCCTTCTATATCTCATATTTTGCCCTCGTACTGGTTTTTTCTGCTGCATACATTTTCAATAGAATTTTTAATCTCCTGAATTTCTGTTTGAATCTGTTTCATGGAATCATTTCATTTCCCTATATTGGATATTCATGGTTTCCCTCACTTTCTTATCCTCTCTACTTTTCATCTATATATATTTTAGATTCACTAAGCATGTCCTTCATTATTATAATTCTTTCTTCAGTTATCTGGGAAATTATTCTGATTTTTGTCCTATCGTCTCATTTATCTGCTCTCAGTCCCTAGGTTCAGCTGATCCTTCCCTAAAATGGCACTTGTCCAAGGTCACACTCCAGAGTATGCTTGGACTAGAGTTACTCACCAGCTTTTGACATAACAGCATTCCTTGCTCCATTCCACTGGCGCATTTTTTGGTGGAGGCCTCTGGAGTCCCTCACCTTTACTATGTCTCTGTAGATTCAAGCGTCCTCTCACACCACCAACTGGGAGTCAAGGAGAAAGTGTAGTTTAGCACTGCCTTTTTCTGCGCTAAAGCCCGTCTCTTCGCTTTCACTGTGGGCTCAGTTTCTCCCTCCATATTCTTTCTGGGTCCTGGGGACCCACCTCTCTCCTTCTCTCTCCCCAGTTTGTATATTCCCGTGGCTGGATTTCGAATCTCAGATAGGCTGGCCTGCTGCTGCTCACCACTTTTCCAACTTCCCAGAAGTCGATTCTAATATTTATAGACAGTGACAGACAGCTCCTTTAATTCCTGAATAAATAGTCACAGAGTTGAGTTTGCAGGGCACAAAAAGTATGAAATCTACTTAAAATACCAATGTATTTAAGTTAATTACTTATTCACCTTTGTTAATATCTAAACTTGACAAGAATCACATTTTCAATCCAGCAAAGTCAGTTATAACAGTTATTTTATTTGCTTCTACTACAAATACAAATTGAACTGCTACATTAAGTTACTATTGCTACTGAAATACCTTACTACAAATTTACTGACCAGAAACAACACAAACCTATTACTTTATAGATTCTAAAACAAGAAGTCCAATAAGATTTCTGGGCTAAAATTATACAATTGCAAAAGCTGAATTATTTTCTGGAGGTTCTAGAGAAAATCTGTTTTGTGCTTTTCCTCAGTTTCCACATGCTTCTTGCATTTCTTGGCTCATGGCCCTCTTCTTGCTGAGTGTGAGCAAATGCATCTCATAGCCTCTACTTCTCCCATCACACCACCTCTTTTTCTCCCCTACTTTCCTTTATAAGGTCCATTGTGATTATATTGATCTTATCTAGATAATCTAGGGTTTCCATGATAAAGTCTGCTGATTATCCACTTTAATCACATCTGCAATATTAATTCTCCTTTGCTATGTCATTTAACATATTTGTAATTCCTAGAGATTAGGATACGGACATTACTGGGCATGACAAGCATTGTCCTGCCCTCCACAACCACACTGGTGAGTCGAAAATTTTAGAAAACCAAACTTGTTTTCCCCCAAATGTACTTAAGCATTTTACTAATTTTATATTTGAATTCCAAAGATGGTAGAGATAAATGGAGGACAAATTTAATTAAAAAGACAGTCTAAACAACATTCCAAAGAACTTCTGTTAACGATTCAGGTTTTTTTTATAATACTAAGTGATAATCACCTATATTCTAGGTGTATGATATATATATATGATCAGGCTCTTTAAATGACTAAGCAGATCTAGAATGATTAAAAACCTAATTAGAGAGAAATATAATATGAATACTTCCTATCTAAATCAAGGTTGTTGAGTAGCAAGCTCTAAAATGAGGTAGAAATGTAAGAACGCTCTCCATTAATACAGATATGAATATTATTGAATTACTGACTCCTCAAATCCTATCACACATCCTATAAACTATTACATAAATAATGTAATCTTTTCCATGAAATGTCAGAGAAGTGAGACAAACTTTTTCTTATCCTTTAAAATTTCCGCAAGTGCAATCCTATATTTCCCAAGTCACTGACAACTTTCATTTCCAAGCTTATGCTTTCCTTCTTGTATCCAGGCATAACATTTTCCCGTTGATTGTTTTTTATCAGTGCTTGTTCACCTTGTTAAAGACTTTTAAATTTGGCTGAAAATGAAACTTCCTAATGTAGCAATTTATGATTAATTTTTGCATACTTCCTTTCTGCCAATCTTTCAAATCCTATTACACCCATTCAGTCATTAATATCAATACCTTTGAGAAGATAAGCGGCCAATTTACCCTAATTTCATAGCAAAGGGAGGATGATTTTAAATGACTTTGCATTTAATTAAGTTACTGTAGTCATAGAAGCAGATCCTTACTTCTTTGCCATACCCTTCACTCTAATAACATAACATAGTACAAATGTGAAAGTTATATGAAAATACTTCTCTTTTGCATTTAAATCTAATACTAATCAATATATATTACATATACATTATATTATGTATCACCATGGGAAGAGAAATATATGTTATCTATCCTCAAAAGTTCTTTTAGGACAAAATTTATGGAAGGAAATTGATAGGCTGCATACTCAATGGGGGAAAGTGTAGATTTTTAAAATATATACCACAATGAGGTTTATGAATTTAAACAACTGTGTAACTACTTGGGACAATTTCTGAGCCTTAGATTTAACATACATAATGTGAGGATGAGAATAGTAGAAGATGAATCACAGTGTTCATACGAAAAGCAAAAACAGTTGTAGAAAAATCTGTGCTTTATTCTCAGCAATTTCATGTCCTGTGTTTCAATTTTAGGATCAAAAAATCTAAAAATTTTATCTCTAAAAAATTGTATCTCTAAAAATTGTGTCTCGAAAAATTCTCTTCGTATGTTTAAGTTGAAATGGTTGTCTCTTATTTAGTCCAGTGGAAATAGAATTTTTTATTGAATGTAAAATTTTAACCAGCCCACTGACCATTTCCAACTGGTCATATTTCTCTCAATCAAAATATTATAAGTTGCAATAACTGTCAGAATGTCCCACTGCCAAACAGAAGTAGAATGGGTTTTTAAAATTTTTTTTTTGACACCAACTACTATGTAGCCCAGCCTGGCATCAAACTTGTGGTGATCCTCCTACCTGATCCTTCTGAGTGTTGCGATTATAGTTGTGCACCAGCACACCTGGCAATAAATAGAATTTTAATACAAGCTCACATTACCCATCTTTCCAAACTGCTGAGTATGATTTTCTTAAAAAAATATATGTGTGGCTCTATCTCTTGGTTTACTGAAAATTCTAGCTCAGGGGTGGTGAGTTTGCTCTAAGTATTGCTATACTACAACTTCTTCAAATAAAAATCTATCATTATTACATCTGTCATTAGCCAATCTTCCCTCAAGACTTCTTGCTATAAATATATCAAGCAACACAGTGGGTGGGTGTTCTTTCTGTTGAATCATTTTTATGGTACAACAAACTATTCCAAACTCACTAAGAAAACAAGAAATTTTGTTCAGTATGGCTTTTCTGTCTGTGAGCTTTCTCAATAACATTTATTTTATATTAATAATGTATGTGGTAAATATGGATCTGTGCCCTTTGTATGATACATATCGGATTTTTTTCCCCAGAACTTGTAGTAAATAGTAAACATGTGTGGAATAATGATGTTCATAAGTGAAAATAGAGATGGAACTATATATGGTGATAGTGTGGCCATTCTAATGCTGCTGCATACATTTTCTGTTATTAAAGCGTACTCTTTTCAAATTACTTTGAAAATATCTTCCTAGGAATAAAGAGAAACTGAGTCTCTGTCTCATTCCTGGTAATCTTATGCCACTTTATCAGAGGCTACTCAGTTGATGGCTGTATTATTTTGAATTTCCTTTGGCTGTATATAAAGGAAATTCAACTGCATTTGCAGAATTTTAGATGCCGTTTAATTCAACATATGAGTTTTAAGCACCAACTATGTACCAGATATTGCTCTAGGGACTGAGGAATGTGACCAAATTGACCAAAATATATTCTTTCATGGAAATTATGTTCTACAAAGTGAAATAAAAATAAACAAAGTAAATGTGGGATAGTAGAAGGAATAATTACAAACATCAGCCAAGCATTGTACAAGGAATGCAAGGGGATAAAGCCTAAAACTTTAGGTAGGATGAGCAATAAGGTGTCTCTGAGAAAGCGACATGTCACATGAAAGACCTAAAGTTGTTAAAATAAACTGAGTAGATATCTGCAGTGGGATTATTTCACAGTGAAGGGCAGAAGCTGATAGTGGACTGATTCAGGAAATTAGAAATAAATCTATGACTGGAACAGAGAGAACAAGTGAAATAAAGAAATTATAGAATGAAAAGGTGAAAAGGAATAAGATCTGTACTTTGTGCACTCGTGTGGATTTTACTGTGATTGAGTGGGAATCTAGAAAGTTTTGAAAATATGGATGACAGAGAATAAGTGGGTGCAGGAGGTGTCTTGTTAGGCTATCATCATAGTATTCCTGCCAAGAGCTTCTGGCAACTTGTACCACGATTATGTCAAGGGGACTGATGAGCACAGACACAATATTGAAAACTTGTAAGAATATATTCAATCTGAGAATTAAATAAGTATCAATGGTTCTGCAATGGACCGTTCTAAAGTGCAAAATTCACATGGCAGGCGTATTAACCTGATTCCAGAATTATGCAACTCCATATCCCAGAGGAGCTACCATGCTTTGCACGCACTTTGAAAGTAGAGACGATAAAATTTAACATTGGACATCAGTTGTCAGACAATCAAAGAATGAAAAGATTCAAAGGTAACATAAGACATTTAGAGTTGAAAAGTAGCAAGAGTATGGCTTTAATTAAGTAACACAAGCAAAAGTGAAGAAGGAACATGTATGGGGAGAAAAATTAAAATATCAGTTTTGAAATTGCTGTGTTTGAGATATCTATTGGACAAGCGAATAGCAAGTAAGCTGTTAGAATACCAGAGTCCAGGAGAGGTCTGGGATAGAGCTCTATATGTGGAAGTAACAAGATATAAGATCTATTTAAGGCTGTGTGACTGCTCTAGATCATTAAAATAAAAGTATAGTAAATATGAGTTCATAGACCTGAATTCTGAAGTGCTCTAGTATTTATGCTCTAGAAGAGGCAGAGCAGCTAATAAAGGAGACTAGAAATTTAGAGAATATTTTTAAAAGATTGTGTCAGTACTTCTAAAATACTGGTGTTTTAATTTTTCATTAGCTTATGAAAGTTCAAACTGTAGGAATGATCCTCCAATGGTGTAGTGTGTCACCAAGTTACTGGGTCATCTTTAAAAGCATTAAATGTATAAAATGTTTATAACTTAAAAATTAAGGGAAACTATACTTTTTACTTGACATGTATGCTGTCTGTACATAAATAAACATACATATATAGTAAAAATTAAACAACATAATTACATGGGTAATTGGTATTTTGTTTAGTGTCTGTAACTCCAAAATAATAAATAAAACTAAGAAGAAAGACATTTGGCTGAACAGTGGTATTGCGTGCTGCTTCCCAGAATTCCATGAAGGTTCACTTTTTAATTAAAAGTTTTTCTTCAAATGAAAGACCACTTTAACTTTCAACTGATTCAGGCAATAGATGTGTCCATTATATTATGTGAAACACTCTTGAAAACGCTACTTATACTAATTTTGGCAGTATCATGCTCTTTTCTTCCCTTGTTATCCAGACTTTAGTATCAGTAAACAAATCCTGAGTTTAATTAACTGTGATTAAATGGAACAATGTTAAGATATATTTAAATCTGTTGTGATTGAAAGATTTGGCCTCAAGTCGATTTGGAATACAAGTACTTTGTGTCATATGATAAAATAAGAATGCTAATAAATACACAGATACATACAACTTTACAAAATGCCACTGAGACCTATTATATAAGTTAATTTGGGTGAGTATATACTTAGTCATACTAAAGCAATCCTGCAGGTTCTGAAGTAAGTAGTCCAGTTCATAGATAACAAAGATCAAAGAAATGAAATAACTGTGAAGTGCAATGCATTTAGACTGAAGCATATTTTACAGCATGTCATAGAATGTAAGTTAGTAGTTCTGAAATCTTCTTATTGATACATGATAAACAAAGGGTAGAAAACTATCCTCTGGTTTAGAAGCGGATACTAACGCATGAACAAAATTATAAATTTGGGTTATTTTATAAAATGAAATGCTTATTTCTAAATATTTTCGTTCATTTATTATTTCAGTCACTTAAAATGTGCTGAGTGTCTGTTTTATTGTCATCAGGGTTCTCGTCAATGTACAGGTTAAGCAAAGCGTTGAACATTTCTTCCTCCTTGGAGTTTAAACTGAACGAAGAAGGCACAAAGTAAATAAGAAAATTGAATATACTAAGTGCAAAATGAAATAGGGGATAACATTAAAAAAGGATGCTAGTTGAGGTTGAAATTTGATATATAGTAGCTTGGAAAGGCCTCACTGAGATAGTATTTGACTATAGACCAAAGGACTTAAGGGGTAGGAGATCAAGTTATATGTATAGACAGAAGGCTGTTTTGGCCAGCAAGACCAGCAAAGGTAAAGGTGCTGAGGTGAGTGATTCAACGAACTTTCTGAGGAATAATAAGAGGTTCTCCCGGCTGGAAAAAAGAGAACAAAAAGGGGAAAGCGAGGCAAAGTGTACATATAGCAAGTAATTTGTCTTTGCTAAGAATGCGTTAAAAATTGTAACATATTCTCCAAGATCTTTCTGCTTTGGCATATCCTCTTCCCTCCCTCATTTGATTTAGTTCAATTGACCCACAAAGATTTATGTATTCTTCCTAAGTGCATTGTCTGATCTCCTCCTTATGGAGAAGTTATTTTAAAAGGTACAACATTGAGTCACTTTAAAGTTTTGATTTTGGTATTACAGGTATTAAAATACTTTGATATAAAAAAGACTTAGGAACTCTTTAAATGCTATAGTGATTGAATTACATGAGATGACATGATTTTGGCTGCTAAATCTCAGAAGGAATTAGTTCACTGGCACCAGATGAGTTACCTCAAATGTGAAAAGCTTATGTTTGATTCAGTCTACCAGCTTCATCCATTGTCTTGAATATTTACAAAATATTACGTGTAGATTTCAAAGCAATTTCAAGCAACATCCCTTAGTAAAATCCTCATCATTAGAATAGCTTTATAGGGTAAACATTGTCTCTCTACTCATCAAAATGTCATCAACAATCGTGCTATAGTCCCATACAAAAATATCAATAAGATGGACTAGTTTTTTCAGAATTCACTTTCTGTTGGTATATTGATTTCAATTAACAGTTTTGGCTTTACATTTTCAGAAATAATTACAAAGTAACCATTTGTTTTTGTTCTCCAATGCAATTGAACAGACTGTCATGTGAGCATTCATAACTAACTATTCTAAGACATTTCAAATTAAATGACACTAAAAGTATCAGTCCATTCAAATTACCTCCAACAAATACATTCTAGAGATGTTTAGTTTATGCCCTTTGACATATTTAGAAACTAGATGTCAAGCCAGGCATAGTGGCTCACGGCTGTAATCCCAGCACTTAGGAGGCTGAGGCAGGTGCATCTTGGTGAATTCGAGGCCAGCCTGAACTACATAGCAAGACCCTGTCTCAAAAAGGCAAAAAAAAAAAAAAAAAAAAAAAGAGAGAGAGAGAGAGAGAAAGAAAAGAAAGAAAGAAAGAAAAGAAACTAGAGGTCTTCTGTACTAACACATTTTTGCTAATTGTTTGGTTTTTGTGTTTTTTCTGTTGTTGAGAGGATTAATTGTCTGACTAAATTTGCATGTCTGTATATGGGTTCATATATTTACACTTCGAAGATATCAATGGATAAAGCAATAACCACTGTTGAGACCATGTCACCTTGTCTATAGATTAGCTGTGATTGTACTATTTTTTATGCTAATTGGTGTCTGTTTGTTAATATGTTTTTGTACTTTTATTTTTTTTAAATAAAAAAAGAGTACTAATTACTTTGCTTATGTGATGTTAAACTGATAATTTCTGGAAGAAAATTTATGGACTGCTGTATTACTATTTCTATGTGTACAGTGACCTCTAGATAGGAACGTTGCTAGCCCTAACATATACAACAGGAAGAAAAAAATTTTAAAAGCCAGGAAAGAAATACAGTCAATAGAAATTTTTACTTACTTGATAATTAATTAGGTGAAACAATCAGCATGGAGATGAGTGGCTTACTGAATTAATTATGATCAGCTATACATTTTAATATGTAAGCTATCCACTTAATTCATTATAGCTACATTTAAAATGTCAATTCTGTGTCTTCATGAAATAACTTTCTTTGGGTGCCCTTCTTGATTTATTTTTTAATACTAGAATGAGGATTTTCTTTGCTTCACTGGCCTTTAGGCAAGGTAATCTTGATAAGTGAGAAAAAAAGATCATGAATTCCTCAGCATGATAACACAGTTAAAGTATGTGTGGGATGTTCTATATTAGTGAAAGTTTGTCTACCATAGTGCGGTACTGAGATTAATGACATCAATATTACCTGGGTAGTTTTACAGATACAAATCTATGGGCCCCGCCTAAGGAAGAGTTAGATTTTGAGAGTAGGAATGAAGTACCTCAGAGAAAGTGAAAACCCCATTCTGCTTCTCTAAGGCAGACTGTTGTGGACTGCTGTGTTACTATTTCTACGTGTACAATGACCTCCAGAGAGTAATGTTTTATGTGCAGTAATTGTGTCTGTACATTGCAGATATTTCACAAGCTACAGGAAGCCAAAGGTGTTACTGATGTCGCAACAGTACTAAAGTGAAAAGAGTTGCATGGTACTTTGATCTTGATGGTTTACATACATTTTTATAGAAACATATTATGTAACAATGTATTGCTAACACAGAGCACTGGAAAACAAAATATTAGAGATGTGTTATTATCTGCTATGAATTTGTGCAAAGACAGTGGTAATAATGCTGTTCATTATTAAAATATATTTGCTTATCATGTCTTCACATAAAATGTTCCTTTATACTCTATTTTTTTTCTTTAAATAAAAGCTATTAACTCTGGGGGAAAGATCTGAATATGGCTCATTCATTTGTGCAACACCAGAGGTAGAGAATTGCGGACCCAGAAACTCAAGGCATGTTGGTCAGTATCAGGATTCAAGCTTCTCTCATTTTGGCCTCTGTTCCTCAAAATATAGTACACAGACTCCCAAGCATCAGTGAGATCTTTCCAGGGGTTTGTGAGCTTAAAAGTCTAATAGGAAAAAGTTATTTGGCTTTTTCGCTGTGTTAGTATTTACACTGACATTACAAAAGCATCAGTAAAAGTGCTGGCATCGGAAGACAAATCAAGGCACTAAAGTTTATCCACAGTATCTATCAAAGATTTCAGTGGTTTCATTTAAAACATTTTACCTGAAAAAGGTAGGGGAAATCTTAAATGTTAAGATATAGAGTTTTGAAATAAGTAGGCAAAAATCACTATGTTGCATAGTGAACTAAAATGCTTATTTAAAAGGAAGACACTTATGTGTGATATTTTTCTTTTAAATAAAAAATCCAAAAGATGCAGTAGATATTGTGAAAGAGAAAGGAACTTCTCAAAGGGAGGGAACAACTGGGATGAGGGAAAAGGGAAAAGAAGGAAGGAGGGAACGTATATGTATATAAAAGGACAGCTGAGATAATTGTCCTGCTGATTTCTATTGGTTTATTGAAAGGAACTGCTAATGTTTACATTTTCCTTTTAAACTTTTTTAAAGCATGTTTGTAGGTTTATGTCTGGTAATCTTAACAATGGATCTGAAGACAACAGTATGCAATAAAGCAACCATTGTTGAATTCCTATCATCTTCTTTAGTGAAATCCTGTATTGTTTCTAATGTTTTATTATTATTATTATTTATTCTTTTTAAAAAAGAAAAATAAATAAAAGACAAACATTTGTGCAATTGTGAGCTGAAGCTCTTGTTCTGTTTATTCATGGAGAGTTATTTTTATGAAAAAATCTACTCGCAGAAGATTATTTATTTTTCAGACTTGGGTACTTGGAAGACATTGTCTCAAAATGAACAAAAGTGAGGCTAGCGCTTTAAGGTTAACAACTGACAGTATTTGCTGCTAGTGCAAAACATTGAACTTTCTCGCAAAAATTAGAACTTTGGAAATCTTGTAAATGCTTTTACAAACTTTATAGTTTCCCAAGAATTATGGACCTTTCTGATGAGAATGCTGGTATTAAATAAAACAATGTTTATATTACACAGTAAAATATAAGTCAACCAAAAATCTCAATGACTGATGCAAAATCATACTTCTATAAATGATACACTAAAAGTGCCAGATATATCAATGGATTTTAACGCAACAGTGTACAAAAGTCTACTGACATGGTTTTTATGCTTTTATGGGACTATCACTTATAAAGTGGCTATTGAACTATTTCTTTCCCAAATACTTATCTCTAAGAAGCACTATTTTGTTTATAAATTTTATGAAGCAGCATATCATAAGAGATCAAATGTACATTATGGGAATCTACCTGTCTTTGATGAAGGCAGATATTTAGAAGACTTGCAAATTAAAGCAAATCCATTCTTCTCATTTTTGTGTTTCCTATAGTTCTTTTAAAAGTATTTCAAGGAAGAAATTGAAACAAAACTAGGTGAAATATTAACAAAGACAAAACTGCACAAAATATAAGGACGATAAAGTGGTTATGAGACCAAAATATATGAGGACCAGCTACCATACACTGAGGAGTAGCAGTAAAAGGTAGCATTTCACATTTATCTAAAATGTTTTCCTCTGACAAAATATTTTACTTGACATTTAGAAAATTTTAAGATACTTAAGATAACCTACCTACACATATATATGCCATGGCAGAAATAATTGTCTTAGTTAAATTATTAATGCAAAATTTGTCATGTGATCTGTGCTCTAACTGTTAATTCTAGCAGGCTCAAAGCTGGCTTGAGTTGTGGTGCTGATGTAAGGAATGTACCTCGTCAACACTGACTAGTAGCCAAAGCATGAAATATATTAATCAGTAAATGTCTTCTAACCACGTGTCTTATGAGAATTTTGGGGCATTTTGTATCAAGGTGTAGAAATCAGTTGATGTTTCCATATTAATAGATGGTTACCCTTGAGTTAGGGGAGAAACCCTCTCTCAAGTTACTCCCAGGGGTAGCTCCAGAGGTCTTTGACATTAGAGCTGATTACATAGTAAACATACTCCATATGTGAACAGCAGAGTATGAGAAGACACTGGTGAGTCCCCTGGTTTCAAGATGATCTTGTACCTGTCAGTGGCTCCTAAGAGAAAATGTGTGTTAGCATGACACTCACAGAGGAAGAGAATAGGTGCTTGAAGTTGGTCCGTTCAGATTTTTGAAGTGCGCCAGTCTTTTCGTGTGTTGCATGACCCAGTTTGATGCTACTGCTGTATTGTGTCCTTTTTCTGCAATAAACTGTAGTAGATCCAAAAGCCATGTCATTCTGTTGCTGTGCACTATATGTGGCAATTAAAATTTTCTTGGTGACATAATTAGTGCCTTAACCAATCAAATTCACTAAAAATAATAACTGTGTTATCCTTTAGAACCCATGAACCTACTTATCAGTAAAATGTTATCTTAAAATATTAGCTATTTGTTAATATTTCCATGTGTTGGATTACTCTAAAAATGTATTAAACCATTTGTCATTAGCATTGTAAAATCATCTAGTAAGTTTTTACAGTGAATAATAAATGTAGTACTACTGTATTTCTTTGTTAGCGTTAGTATACTTTTGATAACAAATATGTACTTGTCTTGCCAAAATTCTGGAGATATGGGATTTCAGGATTGGTTTAGACATAGTGTTGCCATTAAATAAATAGGGTCTTTCAAGAACTGTCTGTTTTACATTCAGAGGAGTGAAATTTTCTTCAATATTATTAATTCACAGTGATATTCATGAAATATTGATGTCACATCTGTACATAACCCATGTCAAATAGATAATAGTCTTTATTTCCATGAATTTCTCTATCTCTTTTAGTCAAGGAGAAATGTTTTCTCAGACATCACTTTCCTCCTACATAGACTTCTTTTGGGCAGGGCTTGGTTACAAGGACAAACTAACTAGTAAGCTGGAACCAAGATGGTATTTTAGCATCCATCATTAAGAGCAGCTTTTGTGTGTGAGTAGGTGTAGGGAAGGAGAAAAAATATGTATGGTGGACAAATGTGCACAACTGTTGCTCTGTGGCACACCTGTGTCAGTACCTAGAGTCACAGTTCAGGTATAAAGGGGAAAATGCATAGGAAGTGATATAACAGTATAAAACCCCACAGATCCAAGTAACTGGGTGAGCTTCTCCTAAGTTTAAAAATCATCATACCGTTTTGTTTTTATTTTGCCATGTAATGCCCTGTTTTCATTAATATCCGTGTAACTTCTATTTCGAGTTCCAGACCAAATATAATACCTTCTTTGAAATTTTACTAGCCAAAAGGGAAAGCATTTCTGTCTCCTATACCACCTTATAACGTTGCATTTGAACCACTCTTACAGAACTTGATGTATTTAAATGATCTATTTATTTTCTGATTGCCTGAATAGATTGAAGTGCCATAGGCATAGAATAATAATTTATATGTCTAGTGCATTACCAGCTTCCCCATGTGACAGATGTGTTTATACATGTGCAGTATATGAGAAACATGGTGAAAACATCCTTCCCACAATAACTATACCATGAGGTTGAAGAAAATAGGAAAATGGCACCTTTTACCCAACACCACTTCTTAATGACCAGATGAAGTGAAATCTCAGGATATTACAGAAAAGTAGGCCTATGTGAAGTGCTTTGGTGAAATGAGTCCTTCCATTCAAAATACAAACCACTGATGACATTTGAAGTATAATTAGAAAAGATTGATAATATATGCTTTCTTTTTATATGTGAAACATGTTTGACCTTTGGGTTTAACAACCATAGGAAACTATTTTTATCTTCAAACGTTATTAACATGAAAATACCAGGCATCCTCAGCAGTAAAAATAGCTTCTTTAGCTAAAATAACCAACATTAAAATAAAAGAGCTATAAATATGTATGCTTTACAATATAAACCCAAATGTCCCCTATGGTATAATTAAACAAATACTTAGCATTTAGAGAAGGCTTTTCTTCTGTAGAACTCAAGCTGACTCACATATTATTAATTCTGCAAAATTGCCTCTAAGGTAGAAAAGTTAGAGATTAGGAAACAGATTTTGGGTTCTTCTTCTAAAGGCTAAAGATGAAACTTAAGGCTTTTTTCCTCATCCTCTTTTCAGATTACCAATTAGTGCTATCATCCAATTAAAACATGTGTAAGGCATCTGCCTCATGCATGTGGTAGTGTTGTGCATAAATAAAACATGTTTAATATACTCACCATGAACAGAGCAAACTGTATATACCATGGACTGAAATCTAAGGCCAAAAGTGAAGATGAAAAAGCTGCTAAAAATGAAATAAGACTTGTGATATAACATTTGTTGACAGTAGGACAATTATGAAAACATTATATAAAGACATAAGTGATGTTTCATACTATAATGGGCCCCGCTTGGCATATGTAGTTACACATAAGGAGAGTCATGTGATATTTCAGATAGACTCTGGGGATAGGACATTTGAGGAAGGGAATATACTTTTTACCAAAAATATATTCTAAACATATATTGTTTTTAACTAGGAATAACATGAAGCAATTTGTGGACTAAAGGACACTTTAGCAGACTCAAAGGAGAAATGAAAAAAGATGAGATGGACATGTAAAATTAAAATATATGAATTTCTATCTCTTTATACCCCCACAACAATGAATCTTCACTGCTTGATGTAGGCTTATTATCCTTTGAGGAAAATTCATATCATTCCCTTGTATGACAACTGATAGATTTTTATTTTTTTATTTACTTTTATTTTTTTATTTTTAAAAAATAAAAGCACAAAAACATCTTAACAAACAGACACAAATTAGCATAAAAAATAGTACAATCAAAACTGATTTACAGACAAGGTGACATGGACTCAACAGTGGTTGTTGCTTTACCTACTGATATCTTCGAAGTGTATATATATGAACACAGATACAGACATGCAAAATTGGTCAGACAATTAATTCTCTCAATAACAGAAAAACACAAAAAACAAAAAACCAAAGACAACCAAACCAAACCAAACAAACAAACAAAAAAGAAACCACCAATAGTTGCTGCTTTGCATATTGATATCTGATAGATTTTTAAAGCAGAACTAAAATTAGCCCTATAACAGAAAATAAATTGCACTTAAAAATAAAGCCTTTCCCTTACCAACAAAAACTAAATCTAAATTAAGCCCTATAAAATCCTTTACATCTTGGTGACCTATGCTTGAGAAGACAAGGAAAATAAATTCCTATCCTCGCAAAACCCATTTATACAGGCTACACACTTCTGGAAACAAATTTTTAGTGCATGAATAGTTCTGAAATCTATTTAAAGAATACCTCACAATCTAGTCTTTGTGTATGTGTGTGTGTGTGTGCGTGTGTGTGTGTGTGTGTGTGTGTGTGTGTGTGTGTGATGTACTCCTTAAGCAAACTTTACTTTTACACTGAAACTTCTTAAGGGATTGATCCCCAGGGACTTTACCCACTAGAGTCTGTCCTGTGTACTTGGCATTTAGAAAATGCAGCTAATAATAAAGTAATACCTTACTCCTAGATATTACCCCAGGGCCTCAGAAGAAGCATTCAATCTGCCATAAATCTCTTCCAGCACACAGCACACCCAATTAGTTCACCCTTTGATCCCAACTAGTAACTACCAACGTCTGCAAGAAAAATTAAAGGAAAAATGTCTAAGCTTTGACAGTCTCAGGAAGCCATTTGACATTTTTTAACAGAATGCAATCTAGAACTACACATTAAGAACTGACCTCCCTTCAAAAGGCACTGACATCAAAACTGCCCTTCAGAGTCATATCATAACTGCTATAATTGTAAATTTGCAAAATACTCACCCTTAGAGCTTTACACAAGGAGATATTTATAACTTAAAAGGAAATATATTTTAGAAAGTTGGAGGGGGATGGGGATTAAACTCAAGGCTTTGACCTTGTTAGCCAAGCACTGTACCTTTGATTGACACTCCTAAGTCTTATATGTTAGATGCTACATAACAGATAAGTTTTGAAACATAAAGTTTTGCTTAGCGAGTTCTAGTGGACTTTTTTTATAATGTCTTCATTTTCCAAGTCTAGTGGGCTTTTTTATGTCTTAGTTTTCCAAGTTGGCATAGCACATTTTGTAAACTCTCTGACTTAAAATAATGCTCATTTTTTAGTTTACAGTCATATGAATTAGATGTCTAAGCACAGTTTGGCCTGGGTTCTGCTCAGGTTATCACATGGATGAAACCAAGGTGCCCACTGCGTATGTTCTTGGACAGAGCTTGTGGTTTTCTTTGAAGCTTATTCCAGTTGGTCCAATGTAATTTTTTCCTGGGTAAGGCTAGGTCAATTTCAACTCTAATCTTAAGTGATTTTTTTTCTCCTTACAGTGCAGCTCTCACCATCTTGAAAGCCAGCAATAGAGAATCTTGCTTCATTGCTCCAATCTCTGAATTACTCTTTAAAGCCTAGACCCAATTTTGAAAGGCTCCCATGTTTACATGACGTCCATCAGGATAATCTCTATTTCTTAAAGTCAGCTGTGCCGTACAAAACATTTAGAACATAGAATCTCTATCTATCATTTTCCTAGACCCAGGGTTTAAACATGTATAAGCAGAAAGTTGATATCTGGGAAGCTGTTTTAGAAGCTAGCATATGGATTACTACTGAGACGTCTGTTCATAGCTTTAATAGATTAAATCCACCTACATATCAGACTTGAGACCTTCTTAAGTAGCTGAGTAAAATTTTTAAATGTAATTACAATCTTAGTTTTCTTTCCAAAAGACAGGTTTGAACGTATTTCATTCACTCTTTCCCCCAATCTTCTTGTCTTCAGGAAGACCAGGTGAACAAGCATAACTCAGAAGTAAAGAATTTACTTGAATTTTTTCATTGTACTGGAATCTCTTTTATTTACTTACTGTGCATAAAATCACAAGTGTCTGCAGTGTTATACCATATAAAAGAGACATGAATATTTTTTTCTTTATGACATGAGTTTTTTCTTAATATAAATGTTTTATTTTGCATAAGGGCAGAGCTTGTTCTACATGTTTCCAGAAGAAGAGTGGTAACCTAGGCCATGGTAATTGTTCAGCTTCAGGCAAAGTTATGTTTTCTCCACTTAAAATTTTAAATATTCACTAAATATAAATGATTAACTAGAATTTCTTAACTTATACAAAATGATCATTTTCACTTTAAAAAATAACACATCAATGTCATCACCAGTTTAAAATTCTCATTCTAATAATTGTCCTCTAAGAATGCAAGTGGAAAAAAATCATGCGCTAAATTGTTGAACAAATGAAGATTTGTTGCCCTTGCCAATTTAAAGCTGATTAAGCTAGATGGAAGTTAGAAAAAAGTGAGTCTCATATTACTAGTACTAGGATAAAGTTCTGATCATCAGTCTAATATATTTTGTAAATTTTAAAAGTTATAGTTAATTTATTTTTAAGGTTATTTATAGGTTCCTAAGTTTAATATTTTTATTTTATTAGTACATGTGGGCAGCTCTTACAGTTTGCAGCCAACTTGGTGAGCATGTACATGCACATGCTAGCTTCTTTCTTTTTTAATCCTCCCCTAATTCTTGTACTATGATTTTCATCATGAACTAAGATTATTAATATATAATTTTATTGTTAATAGCTCATTTTTGTAGTACATAATGACTACATTCATCTCGGGGAGTTGGTACATGCATGACATATGTTTTAATACTTACATCTCCCTCTCCTCTTTCCTTTGTTTCAGTTTTCCTTAAATAATATGGTTTAAGGAACCTTAATCAAAGAGAAAGGACTACTGAAAATGGCGACACTTTCTGAATTTAACTTAGGATAATAATAAATATTCAGAATTGGTAGTGTGGTTGGGATTATGCATTATGTCACTTGATCTTACTCTAAAATACATCTAAGATAATTTTAAAAATAAAACTGTAATATCATCAACCTACCTAAATTTTTAAATAACCTAATTTTTAAAGTAATTACATATTTATTCAATGTTTGAACTTCCCCAATTTCTGTATACATTTTTTACCATTTCCGGTGTTTCTACCTGATCAAAATAACATCCACAATTAAAATTGTTTGATTTGCTCCCAGGTCTATTGAAATTGCTGCCCCACATTGTTAATTTATATTTTATGTTTAAAAATGTGTAACTTTGTGTTAGCAGAATTTTCTACAAATTATACTTGTTTGACTCTATCCACATAGGAGTATTTATCATGTAGCTTTAAGTTCTGTATTTTCCAAAAGCGGGTAGTTAGATTGAGACAGGCTGGATCAATCCTGAGATGCACTTCTTTTCGGGATACTTCATAACTAATGATGCATCTGATTTATTTGAACTCTGTCTTTTTGAGAAATGTTTTATTTCAATGCATGTACTGACTGTAATGATTTGGGTAAATTGGATCCTATTCCTACGAAAACTTATGAATGATTAAACAGTGATAATTTGGGTTCTGAAAGTTTTCTTTAGACTACAGAACTGTTTGACTACCACCATTAATGTAAGTCATACACCAAGCATCTTTCTTTCATCATCTGTTGTATTACTATAAACAACATTTCATAAAGAAAGCAGGAAGCATAGCTGAGTCTTCCCTTTACCAGTTTCAAAATAATAAATTTGTTACTTAGCATCCTCCAAAGACAACCAATGGACTTTATTTTTCTTGCATGCTGTTATAAGTTTTGTAATTAAGCACATTGGAACAGTTCCAATATGTTACAATCTTTATTTTATCGTTACTTAAATTATTCCAACATCAACTACTTGAAGATAACTCATGTTGGATTCTGACACCCTTTTGTGGCCTCAATAGTTTTGAAATGTCCCATGTCCCTTGTTTTCCAATCTAACATAAACCAAGCCACTCATTTCCTGCCCCAGACCTAGAGTCTTCCATTTTCAGAGACTCCCGTTCCTGTAAATAAGAACTGGTATTTAGAGATCATAGTTCAGGAGAGAATGGAAATTGCCACAGTCTGAAGACTTTTCTAATGAATTTATTCTATGTCGCTCAGATCAGCTTCTTAATTATAGGTGGGTATGATGTGACTGTAACCTTTTGTTTCTTTCTCACACCCCACAGAAAATAAACAAAAACCCTGTAACTCACCAATGTTATGAGCATAATTTCTCATTTTCTTCATCATTAGATGTAAAATACAGTAACTGACTAACAAATCTACAGAAATTATTATTTTCAGTATTTTTGTGGCTTTGGATTTTGCAATTGTTATCTTTAGAATATATGCCGCTCAGTAAATACAAAGTCAAATTATTGTACTTTGAAGTTATTTGATAAAAGGTGAAAGATTTACACGATCTGAAGAGCAACCAGAGTTTGTTCTGAAGTCATTTGGAACAGTTTATTTAAGCAGGGCTGATTCACTAGCTCATTATAGAATCTGGCTGCTTTATTTCACAGAACTTCTGATCTTTAAGTATTTATTTTTATTTAATTGTATCTTCTAGTTAGGTAAAAATATATGCATGCTTCCAAAAGTAAATGTAAAACCAAGGCATATTGGGGATATGTAGTTTCTATCCCTGTAACCTCTTTGAAAACAAGTAAGTTTTTTCAGTGTTGGGAGGTAATGCAACCACGCCCTATACACTGAACACTGTCCTTCAAGTTGTTCCTTTTGATGTAACTGTGTGTTCTGTATATAATTCCATAGAAGAATAAAAAGATACTCCCTATCCTTCTTTTACAGCTTTATAACATTCCCATGATTGAGTCACCATAGTTAATTTGTCAAGTCATCTAATAAATGACTTTTAAGGTATTTTTCCTCATTCTTTGCTATTAAAAATAGTCTTTAAGATTACAACAGTATGCGTACTTTGTGAACATTATATTTTCCCCTGTGTTTTAGACTGGTATGATACATTTGGTGTCCTGTCCATGGTACATGGGTTAATTTAGAGGTGAAGCTCATTTTATCTTTCTTCATAATTTTTGTTTCCTCTGACAAAACTTAAAATAGAAATATATTCGTTTCATTCTGATTCATATTGTATTGATGCAAGGCTGATTTTATTACTGAGTTGTCCTTTTATTTTGGCTGTAGGTCTTTATAAGTCCAAAACCAAATTTTTCCCTGATTAACCAAGATCATTCTTCTTTGGTCTTCACTGAGTTCCTGAGCTCCATGGATGGTCATTTAGATTTGTTCAACTCTGCAGCCTGATACCACCCACTTAGTACCTCTTGCCTTCCTAATACATGTTTAACAATTTCCATGCACCTCAGGTGGAAAAGTAATGCACGTAACCTTTGACTTTGGATTTTGGGTATCAAATTCCAGTGACCCTACTGATAGTTCTCTGACTTTTTCAAATAGAAGTTTCTTCATTAAGATTTTCTGTTTTTCCTTGGTAGAGGTTTGAACTTGCACTACGCTGTCAGAGCTAGGAGTTAATAGTAGAGTAACTAATAGAACAAGGACATTTTCAGTGTCATTAAGCTGGTGGGGAGATAGTCTGAAAGGAGTTAAAAACAATAAATGTCAATATGTCATTTAAAGATTGTTGCTATAAAAAAGACAATGGGGAATCACTGGTCAAGGAAGGTCTAGTTTTTGTTTTCCTTTTTCTTTCATTATTATGAAAATAACAGTATGCCCTATATGATGGTGAAAGTGATCTAGCAGAAAGAAAAAACTGATTACACAAGACAGAGAAAGGCAATGCTCATAACAAGCCAGGATGGAGTAGAATATACTGTACCACTGGAGGAGTTGGCTTCATACCAGAGTACCTCACATGGACCAAATGTTTTTAAAAGAAAGAGGGAATGCAATGTGTGCAGATGGATTGGTGCATGTGATACCGTAAATAAAAAGAAAATGACACTCTCTTGGTTCATTTTTTATTTGCTTGCAAAGTAGCTGTCTAAGGAATAAGAGATCTTGACAATTTAATAAGAGTGGAGTATAAAATATTCACCTTGGCACAGTGAGAAGGTTATTTGTCCAGTGATATGGTGAGTTTGCCAGAAAATGCATAGGACTCCCTGGAATTCATGCTCACATACATGAGATTGGATGGTTTAAGTGTATTTTATTTTGTCTGTGTCATATGGTTGTTTAAAAGCAGGCTTGATTAAGCAAGAGCTGGATTAAATCAGGGTGAGAATTTTGCTTTAGTAAGTACAGTGGAGGTTAGTAAGTGACAAAATGTTCAGGGATGATTAATTTTTTTAATAGGCAAGGAATTCAAGTGAAATAGATGATAAAATAAAATGGTGAAGAACACTGGGTCATGCATGCATCAGTTGCCTCAACAAACTATTGGAATGAGAATCCAAGTAAAAGTCGAGCTGCTACCAAAATGAGAGGGATTAAAATCTACATTCTCAGGCCACCCCAAACTGTCCCTTAATAGACTGCTTCCCATTTGAGAATTCAAGCAAGATGACTGAGGTTTGAACCATATACAGAGGGGCTCAGGAAGCTCTGCGTTGGGGCTCTTTGTCAAAAGACCAGGACATAAGAAACACAAGGGGCTGCTCCACCAGAGTAAAAGGAGAACGGTAGCAGTGAGCAACCTGCCAAGGTGGAGGGAGCAGAGACACCTTTGACTGAAGGAGAAGGGATTTTAGGAAGTGCACAAACATGCATTAGAATTCCAGGCTAATGGGAAGTAGGAAAAGTCTACCCAAAATAAATCCCATTAAAGTATAGACTACAAATGTCTATGAAACAGTGTAAATAAAATTTTGTTAGGATATTATTATTGTTGTTATTATTATTATTTATTATTATCTTTTTGATACAGGCTTTCACTATGCAGTTCAGGCTGGCCTTGAACTCATAGCAATTCTGCTGCCTTAGCATTCAGAGTGCTGGTACATTATTATTTTTAAATGGTATTCAAAATTAAGTTGTTTATTCTTAAATTATTAAATCACTAACCAGAAATTCGAATACACTTTGGTAGGTTAAATATTAGTCCCTGCAACCAAGCCCCATTAGCGTGAGTTATTTGTCCCCCTCTGATATTCAGAGCTTGATCATGAAGCCACTTGGGGGACAAGTTTTTCAGAGTTTTACTGTTTATTTTTCCTGATCCTCTGAAATTAAATAATTCTCTTAGGAAATCCTTACATTTCCTTAAGCCCTTCCCAATTTTTCTTCAATCCTTATCCAACCTCACTGTGTGAGTGTATTGGGATATGATGCGAGCAATTCTTCACTAATATCTTCTTGAAATTTCTGTCTTCTACCTCATATATGATATCTACATATTTCATCTTTTGGTATTAAATGGAAATTTAGATTTTTCTATTCATAAGTTCATAAGATACTGTCATTATTAGGTTGTGCAAAATAACTTTCTTCCATTGTAGTTGCCTGCGTGGATGAATATTAGGACACACTTGGCTGTATATTTTAAATCTTAAAAAATATTTTATGAGCATCTATTTGTAGTTTGTGTAAATGTTATTTTATTTCTTTTATATTGTTTGCCTTTATTTCTTACTGAGTACCATGCTTTAACGTATAGCTATATAGTGATGACACCTACTTTATTGCTTCTAACTGCTGGAAAGTTAACTCACTGGTATGTGATGGCTAATATTCATATATCCATTCTTCCAATTATGGACAACCAGATTACCAATTATCTCCAATTTCCATAGGTTCTCATACCCCAAAAATAATGCAGTGGAGGCTGTCATGCTTGTTTATTTCAGAATGGAATTACTGTTGATTATCTGGATACCTAATTGGATAGATCAGATTGTACTAGTTCTTGCTTTAAAAGTAAAAAAAAAAAAAAAAAAAAACCCTGAATCCCATATCTGTATAGATATTTGGAAGTATCTAACTTTCTAATTTTTATTTTCTAGTCATTTAAATTTTATTTTGTAATCAATCTAGACTGCATTCACATTTTCTGATGATAAATTCCTAAGCCTTTGAACAGCAGGATTAGGATAGAACTGTGAGGAGAACTTGAGTTTGAAAAATATTTTTAAGTCATTAGTGCATTAATGTAATCATTTTTTACAATCATTTCACAAAGTAGCCTCATAACTGCAGGAATTTAAATACTAGTGTAAAATTGAAATACTAAATTTAAATTTAAATACTAAATTCAAATTTTAGTACTCAGATAAGTGAACACTCTGATAATCATAGTACAAAGAAACATCAAATTGTCAGGCAGTACTCTGTACACTGAAAAAATCTTGTATTTTCTCTATCTCTCCTTCATCTTACATAATTAGGCTTCTGCAGTAGAAAAAAACCATCGTACCTGGAGCTTATAAAGTTAAGATATATTTGTGTAGGTCACATGTAAACCTTTGTGGAGCTTCACTGGATAATTGTAGGTGAGAATTCAGGAATATTGGACATCTAGCTACCAAAATATAACGGAATATCAATAAGTCCAAGTCTAGGACATTGCTGTAAATGATACATTTTTACTCAGCAGAAGATGAATCTAACAGGAATTAATAGTATTTCAGGCACTCAGTTTGTCCTGTGTATGTTGCTATGTGTGTTCATACAGAGAATCTCTTTTAGGCCTCTCAGTAGTCCTGTGAGTCAAATGTTCTTACTTTCAGAGTAGTTAACATTTGGGGAAAAGTAATTCTTTGGAGCCAGGAAGCAGTCCTGTGCAGTAGGATGTTTCATAGTGATCTTGTTCCCTACCTAGCAGACGCCAGTAGCATTTTTCTCAGTTGTGGCAACCAATCATGTCTCTAGACATTCCCAAGTGTCCTCTGAATGAGAAAATTGCAGAAGATTGAGAACTACCACTTTAATGTAATTAAGGTAATTACGTTTTCTCTACCTGTGAGGACACTGAAGTTTACAAAGCTCAAATAACTTTATCACATAGCAAAGAAATATAAAGGATGGGACCTGAACCAAGGCTATCCTTCCTTAAGTGTCCATATAGGTTCTATCATTTTTTTCTACTACTATCAACAATAATATCTTCGTATTTAGTTCACTTTTTTAAACTATTATTTTCTGATCCTGTACACATGATGTATGTAAATCAGCAACAAAGTGACAGCAACAGGGAATTAGAAATTCTGTGTCTTCCACATTCCCACCCAACTTGAAGGCAAATTTCCATACTGCTCATGGGATTTTGGTAATTATACATATTAGTTCACTTAATTTTCACCATATTTTAAGGTAATAGAATGAATTGTTATTGACTTCTTCTATGAAAACAAAAGGAGACTACTGTATGTTCAAGATTTTAACAGACATACACTAACCAAACCGGTCTTCAGAATCTTGAAACCCTTTTCTTCCAAGTATATCACACTGTCTAGATAGAGAAAAGTAATTCTAATAGTTACTTTATTTTATTTTAGTCTTTTTGAGATAGCGTCTCTCTATGCAGTCCAGGCTAGTCTTGGGCTCACTTTGTAGCCCAGGCTAGTCTTGAACTCGCGACGATTCTCCTACCTCAGCCTCCCGAGTGTTGGGATTACAGGCGTGAGCCACTATGCCAGGCTGTCAAGCAATTCTAATAAATACAAGAAACATGAGGCTTTCACATTTTAAACAATTTTATTAGCTTTATTTTGCCCTAACTCCAAAATCACCAAACTCATACACAGTTAACACTCGTTGAGAAGCCTGTCAAAATGTTATTTGAAAAAAGATCCACAAAGCAATGTAAAGCAAATTATTGCATGGGCCCTGTTGTTTTATATGTAGTGTGTCTGCCTTAATTCCTTTTTAGTCCCAGGGCACCATTAATGCTGTTTATTTCCTAGACAACATTATTTATGCACTGAACTCCCATCAAGAGGGTCTGCTTTCTCTATAAGCAACAGCTTAATGAAATAGCCTTTCACCTTTTGCGACAGGCCTTTAAATTCTCGCTGCACAAATGGAAATGCTGTGGGTCATTTTCTTCTAATTGCTTGTGGAAAAGGATTGACAAGCCACCACACAATTTTACTTGATTGGCAGATTTTTCTCAAAAGTAGTCCAAGCCTAAACCAGCAATTTCAGAATAAGATTTAGATGTCTTGTCAGAGGTTGCTGGTAAAAAATAGCTTTATTCTGAATTACCCCGAGATTCTTTTTAAAAGGGAAGCATATTGCGAATAAATTTAACATCAGATGTGATGCTATTGGTTATCTACTCTATGAAATACCTTTAGTAAATTGCTTCATAGTTGTCATTTGGTGACTCCTTAATAATTTTAGTGAGAAACACCTGAAGGAAAAATAAGTATGAGTGAAAATGTTTTGCATTTTATTTTTACATATTTACTTTAGAATTATTAATTTTAGAATAAATATTTTAAAATACTTAAATCACTGTGATATAGTGTAAGAAAAAATTAAGTGCAATAAAGCAATATGACACACTTATTTTCCAATGTCAGTGTTTTTTTGTCTTGGTTTCTTGATTTTTATTTTCATATTTCACCTACATTGCATACTGTCAAGAGTGTCCCTGCTTAACTGAACTCACTCTAATATCTAAAGTCACTTTGGATTAGATCTTTTAAAGCACATTCTGAAAGTAATAGAATTAGGTATCTGTTTTCTCGAAAGAAATTCTTCAACTGTTATACCATTTGTTGCATTATAGATTTTTTGAGATGAATAAAGAACAGAACAGATAGTCATATGTTTAGATCAGCAGTCCTCAAATTCTGCCATCTCAGGGAAATTATTTAATATTTTAAAAATTAGAGAGGATTTAAAGATGCTTCTGTTTATTGAAATTTTCTATATTAGAAATTAAAACTTAAAATAATTTAAAATGTATCATTTAAAAGATAATCCAATTACATGTTGACATAATTTTATAAAACTACATTTTCCATAGTAGAATATAGAATTATGATGTTATTTTACCTTTGGAAACCCTTCAAATATCTATCTTAATAAAAGTCATTTCTTTTCTCATACATATATATCTCTAAGACTCACAATGTCTATTTCACAGACCCTCAGGAGAACGTCACTGTACTATTAGTGAGTGAGTAAACAAAGGCAAATAATACCTTCTTATGATGGAAAGTGTTCAGCTGGCAGACCCCTGGGGATAGTTTTGAAGATGCCCACATGTCCCTGGAGTACATTTTTAGAATCTATGCTTCAGACTGCAGTTTATATTCCATAGAATGTCAATAGGTTTTGTTTTTCCATTTGAAACTAGTAATATATTCCCTTTGAGGTTGGATCAGAAATGTAATTTTGGTCTCAGCTTGAGAGCAAATTTTATTTTTTATTCAGTGATTTTATTTTACCTCTGTAGCAAGAGTTGTCATATATTTGGGCCAACCCTGCCACTGACAAGAGTATCATGGGTATGGCTTGTACAGAGTAGAGAAAGACCCTGAAGGCTGCTGAACCACAAAACAAATGTAATTCCCACAAAAACTAAAAAAGAAAAGCACTACTACTTATGTTGTATTATTTAGAAATATTCTCTTCATCTAGTAATCTGTGAAGAATAGTAGCATGCTGAAATATAGCCCTGAGGACCAAGTGATGCAAAAACCAAAAATGATGAATTGCTGTTGTGTGCTGAAGGAATGACTCCATTAATTATTTTTGCATAAGTAGGAATTGTGTCAGTGGTAACTTTTTTCACAGATTGTCACTTGTTTTTTTTTTATTTTTTTTTTATTTTAGAAACATAAAAGTACAAAAACATATTGACAGACACTGTCACTTGGTTTTTATACATCCTTATTGTAGCCTTCCTGGAAAATCTGAAATGAAAATTACTCTTACTGCAGATTGTTATCAACTGAATTAACATGAAAACAATTTTAGTGATTGATTTACATAATTCAAATTTTTACCTCTAAATAGCAAGATCCCCAACTTTCTGTTTACCTGACATAGATCATAGCCCCCATAAGTATTGCATGGCTTTCCATTTGCATATTTTGTATGTTCCTGGGTAAAATCTGTGTCATAAGAACCGAAGCATCAATTTTCAGATGCACCTGCTTGGGTTATTTCCTAAACTATTGGATTGGAGTTTACATTTTTCATGCCTTGAAAGCTCTCAGACAAATTTCCTTGATGTTCATGCTATGGAAAACTGCCTCATGTACTTTCTACCTACCTTTTCAGCAACCTATAAGATGTATAAGGCATTAGAGGTTACCTTGGTGGGAAGGCCACACTAGTCTCCTCAAACTCAATGCTCAAGAACTAGCACTTGTATCTTTAGAGAAAGGACCACTGAATCTATGTTTCACTAGATAGGATGCCAATTCCTTTTTCTGTAGGAAGTGAATTCTTTGAAACACACTCCGTTCTTTGCCTTAAGGGAATACCTACAATCCCAGGGCATGTGTGCTGTTTAGTCTCTGGTTGTGTAATATTTATCATCTTTAGAAAAGAAGAAAATACACTTTTCTCAACCCTTGGAAGATATGGAGAATTATTTTTTAAGTAAGTGTTGATTCAATGGCTTTCTGGGGGGTTGGCACCAGTAGTAAGAGAAACCTCTAATTTGCCAAACCTGTAATTTAGAGATGGTCAGAAATGAGTTGGACTGCGGTGCTTTGAATGGAATAATAAGGCTGATCTCAACATTCTCCCTGGGAAAAAACAATATAATAGTTACTATATTGAGTTGGGTATGGTGATCCATGTCTCTAATCCCAGAACTCTGAGGATCAGTAGCTCAAGCCTGGTCTGGGCAACTTAGTGAGACCATATCTCAAAAATTAAAAAAAAAATTAAAGTGCTAACCTTTTTAATGTAATATAATATAGCTCAATGTGAAGGTTCTGCATTGAATCACTACTACTACTACTATTAATTATTATTATTATTGTTATTATATAATTATCACTATATTTTTCACTGAGGAGTTTGACAGATTTGGTTTAATTTGAATGAAGGAAATCAATAAATTCTAGGTGGTATCTATTGGTCAGTGAGGATAGAGATATAAATTGGCTGTATAGGTGTTTGGAGACACTTGAGGTTTATAAAAACAAAACTTTAAGAATGTAGTTCAAACTCCTTGAGACCATCTATTTCATGTTCAAAAAGATATATTACAAAATTGAGTTCTGCGGTTAAAAAGAGCCTCCTCTTCATAAGTACAAAGTGTTGTGTGGCCTTCTGACTTAGTTGGAGCTAGAATCATGTGCCAGGTACAAAAGGGACATCCACAAGGCCACCACTGGTGTTCTTCCATGCATGGTGGTAATGTAGAAGTTGAAGTGTGTGTAGAAAACACTTCCATTGTTAGAAGAATGTTCCTTTTGATCTTACTCCTCAGATATTTTTGCCTTTTTTCTTGATTATTTAAACCAATTGCTAAATAATAATTGTGTATATTATACCTTATCCTTATAACCACACATTTTCAAAATTGTCATTTATATTTTCCAAATAAAACTGAGATTCACTACGGCCTACATTCAACTGGCTCATAAATGATTGGTTTTATATTGAAATATCTTTGCTATGCATCTTGCCAACCCCATTTCTATTAGAACGCTAGTTTTTTTAGTTATTTATGAAGATTAGACTAATGAAAGATACATAACCACAAAAATCATAAAAGGCTAGGTTACTGATCATCTGGTCTTTGTGGTAGCAACAGAGAGAATTTGATTTTTAAGCCTTGTACTAAATTAAACTTGATTTATAAAGACACCTTTGTAATTGAACAACAAGTTGCATGTAACAAATTAAGTATACAAGAAATGACAAAGAAACATTTGATTTCCCTTGTGTATTTTGTGATTCTTTAAATGTTTTCATGATTTTAGAGTAAGCATCTTCTCTTGGTATTCTTCAGTTCATTTTCCTTTTTTCTTTGGTAAGAGTCAGTGTTAATTTTACCCATGCAGACATCCTATTGTTCTAGAAAAAATCTTAAAAGAATAATTACCTTGCCCTGTTGACAAATTGCTTAGCCTAAATAACAGTGCCATCTGCTGAAACGGACTAGTGATTCACTGAAAAGTTTTCAAAGAGTTGATTTCAGTTGGATACACAAGAGCTGATGATTTAAGAAAATGCGTGCACATGCACATACATACACACACACACATACACACACACACACACACACCTTCACACGCACACACACACACACACACACTCCACAACAACTCCAGAGGAGGTAATGTTAAACAATTAGCGAGGAATTTTACATGACAAAAACCTTGAAAAGTTATAACATCAGTACAGGAATTTTTGAAAAATTTAATACTCTGAAATAATTATAGTGCAAATGGGGCATTTTTGTGAATAAAAGATTTGAGGAAATGATATCATTTAATTAAAAATAACCAGGTCAGTGGGAACAGGCTTTTATAATCCTTAGAACTCAAAATAATCTGAAGAAAGTTTGGATATAGATTGTATCCTTAAGAATTTCAATTAAGAAAGAAACATTTTCAAACATACTGAGTTTTTTTCTGTTTGCAGTTTGCATCAGACATATCAGGCAGGCAGACCCACTCATAAAGGATTGTATTTCAGATAAGTTTCTTAATTAGTGTGTTGTTACTCTTTAGAATATTTCTAATTTCTACTTGTCTCTTTTCTAACCTGATCTGAATAACAGTCTATCAGTTAATAATGGTGTTCTGAGTGTGAATAGATACTGTAATCGTAATGAAAGGCTCATTCTAGAATGTTTTTGAATAAAAATAAACAATATATATCCTCCCATATTGTCCTTAAAAAATCATCTAGAATGTACTAATGATAAAAATACATTTAAAAATGCTGTATCTCCAAATTAGAGGTCATATCCTGGAGATATATAACCTGCTTTTTCAAAATATATTTACTGAATATATATTGACAATATTAAATCAATCATTGCATGCTTATTTTAATGTGTGTTTATATAAAAGTTGTAGGTTTTCATTTTTGTATTTTTTTCAAGACAGGGTCTTGCTATGCAGTTCAGGTTGGCCATAAACTCACTTTGTAGCCCAGGGGAGCCTCACACTCTCAACGATCCTCCTGCCTCAGCCTCCTGAGTGCTGCAATTACAGGCACCACCACACCTGGCTAGTTATAGGTTTTCTTTTTTTTTTTTTCTAGTTATAGATTTTCTTATACGATGTTACACAATGTCAAATGTCTGATGAGAAACTAGTAATTTAGAGAAAAAATCTTCTGAAACCTATATCCATTTGTGTTGTTTTGGGGATATTGCAAAGGAGCAATATAATACAGGACACTTATTTTATAAGATTATTTATAATAGTCACCTAACGAATGATATACAAGAGATTGCAGGAAATCTGTCCACACACTAAGACCAACGAATCCAGCTGAGGGCCTGGATCCCCCAGCCTCACACTTACACAGTTTTGCTGGCGGTCATAAGTTGACCACCAGTTGTCAATCCACACTAGACCAGTTTTGCCTATACTTTAATTTTTATTTTTCTGTTTTGAGTTTGTCTCTCATTTACAGGATACCTTTGGATTGCCATTTTTGGTCACTCTGAAACACACACACACACATGCATACATGCAATAGGTAAACTCTGCCTACTTATACACATTGACACTTTTGGCTCATATACTTGCCCTTGCACTTACTCTGTCTTCTCTTTCTCTCCCATATCTTTGGCGTTTATTACTTATTTCACTTATTTGATTAGTATACTTGTGATATGTAATGTGTTCATTGTGGGGTGTTGGTACATGTCTGTATCACATATTAATCTTCTGTATTTCTCTTTTGAGTGTTTTGTAATAATGTTTCTGTATACTAATGCATATATATACATGTATATACATTATTCTTATCCACCTCTTTATTTCATACTATTCATTAATTCCTTTATGTAATTAATTTCAAGTAGCTCCATTTCTCATTGTATCATTTGTGATAAGTTGATTTTTCTTCTGTTTAACTGAAATGCAGTCAGCAAGTTTATTACATTTTTCATATATACTTCACAACATATGGCTATCACATACATTGTCACCATTTCAGCAATGTCCAACCTGCAGCCTATAGGCCACTGGCACTTTTTCAAAATATGTTATAATGAAAAATATAAAACTTAAATGTTGTGTTATTTATATATAATAACTCTATTACATATTTTATATGTGACCCAAGACAATTTCTCTTCTCTCAGTGTGGCCAAGTTATAACAAAAGCTTAGCTACCAATAGAAGTACTGTGCAGGTAAAGCTGTACTTAATTGTCATTAATAATCTTCAAGTCAGTATCTCTCTGGTCATTAGGGATACATACACTTCATTACATGTATGCTACTAAAAAAAGTCTCATGGTAACAATATCTGATGATTTATTGCATGTTCAAAACCTTGTCTTTGAATTTAGCACTTAAACTTTTATTGGGCAGTTAGAAAACGTTTAGTTCACCTTTTCTCTATGGAGTATAAGTAGGCACCTCCACCACCTTCTGGCGTGATGTATTACCTTTGCAAAATCTAATTCCAGTTTCTCTTTCCCTTACATATTACTAAATTTCTGTCTGAAAATGATTTTTAAATAATTTTTATTGTCCAGTAGTTCTACAAAAATACACCTCAGTGTTGATGGCTTTGGTTGATTTTTTTACAAGTGTGTGACATATACTTTTGATATGGAGTTTTACGTATTTTTAATATTTTAGGAAATTTTGACAAATTTATTTTTTAAAAATTTTAGCAGGGAAAAGAAGGGTTTTATGTATGTCTAGTGCTTAAATGTTTTTTCATATATCCTTTATTTATAAAATTGTATTTTATTTATATGAATTAATAGCATATATTAATGAAGCTCAGTATATTTTCACACATGCATAAAGTGTCCATTGGTCAAGTCCAATTTCCTCCCCTTTCCCCAAAATACACAATTTGCCATACTTCTATTAATCACTGTTATACACCAAGGTTTACTTACCTAGAAGCTTCCATATATAATAGAGAACATACAGTACTTGTGCTAAGTTTGGATTATTTTATTCAACAGTGTCCTCCAGTTCCATACATTTTCCTACAAATGGCAGGATTCCACCCTTCCTTTTGACTGAATGATATTCCTTATTAATGTGCCATATTTGCCCATTCATCTGTTGATAGGCACATGGGCTGATTCCATACTTTAACTATTACAAATAGTACCATGATAAACATGGACATTGTCTAATTTACTTGTTACAAAGACACAATAACAGATACCTACAACTTAAGGAAAGGGAGGTTTATTTTGACTCATATTTCAATCCATAGTTGATGTCTCGAGGCAGGACCACATGGCAGAGGTGCATGGTGGAGGAGGGCTGCTCATATTGTGGCAAAGAGAGAGAGTGAAGGCAGGAGCAGGGAAAAAGAAGCCCTTCTAGGACACACCCTGTGACCCACTCTTCTGACCAGATCCCATCACCTAACACCAAATCAACTGTGAACTCATCAGTGGACTAATCCATTGACAATCACCACATCCTGTGATCCAATCACCTCCCAAAAGTGCCACAAATAAGCACATGAAGTTTTGGTGCGACATCTAGATAAAAGCTATAATGGGCATGCAGGTATCTATTTGATATGCTGACTGCATTTCCTTTGGATATATACCCAGAACTGGAACAGCCGGACCACAGGATGGATGTATTCTGAGTTTTTTGAGGAATCTCCATTCTGTTCTCCTTAGTGGTTATACAAATTTATATTCTCAGGGGTAGTGTAAAAGAATTGTTTTTTTTTCTACAATTTTTTTTATAATAACCTTCTCAGTCGAAAAAAAATCTCATCATAGTGTTTATTTTTATTTCCTGGATGGCTGATGATACTGAGCAACTGTTCAGATATTTGTTTGCCATTTTTATGTCTTCTTTTGACAAGTGCCAATTTAGACCACTTGCCCATGTCTACATTAGATTACTTTTAAAGTTATTTTTAACTGATGTATTTATATATTTACATATTTAATTTACATATTTATATATTCAACTTATATATTGTGTACGTCAAACCAATAGTTATTATTTTCTCCTACTTGTACTCTTCCCTTGCCATGTGGAAGCTTCATAGTTTGATACAATTTCATGTGCATAGTTTTATTTTTATTACTTGTTCTTCTGAAGTCATGTCCAAAAGGTCATTGTCTTTACAGGTTCTATAATTTCCCTAAATTCTTTCTTATCTTTTCTTCATTTCTGTGTGATAAATTTTTCCAATCTGCCATCTACCATTTTCTCGAAGGGAGTAACCTGTCTTCTTTTACTCTTTCCTCTGTTTAGTTGGTATATCTCAATTTTTCCTCGCTTTCTTTGAAATCCTTTCCAGAGTGTTTTTGGTGATTTTGTGAAAACATCCCTTTTTCTAGTCATGTCAATACTGAGTTCTTTTAATCCTAATTCACATGTTTTGCCACAGCTCTTTCCATTGTCTTGATTAATTTTAGATTGAAATTTAAGTTGGCTTTTTAACATCTAACTTGTTGACATAATTTTTTACAGTATAAATTCTATAAGCCAGCCCACAATATATTCACCCTGAGATATAGTTAGAGCTAGGCAATTATATACATTTCCTGAATGTAGCTTTAAAATAATTATAGGTATTCTCTCCTTTAAGAAGTAGCATATTACCAGACAATATAAATTGGTTAAAAGCAACTTAACATATTTTTCTTTTGAAATAGCTTACTCTGTAAGCAGATTATTTAAATATTTTTAAAAACCACTGTCAAAATTATAGTTGTAGCTTAAATAGTGAATAGTATATATATATATATATATATATATATATGTATGTATTTATAACCAGGGCTGGTAAGATTATGTTGTGATACAATATGAATATTCAGTTTCTTTATGTGAATCAATTTCCTTCATAAGTTAAAATATACTTTCAACATATTTTATTGTTTTTAAAATAAACACCTCCTGCATTTTGTAAGCAAAAACACATTTATTAGTATGAGTCTTTATGTTCCATCTGGAGCATTCTTTCACAGGGCTCCCCTAGAAAGATAAATGCCAGATAAATCCTTTTACCCTAATGGGGAAAATAGTATAATTAAGTTTAACCTATCAACAAAATCACAATGCATCCTATAGTCAGTGTTTAATCTATCTAGAGCGAATCCTATGGCTAGGTAACTAACAGTTGCCCACAATTTAAGCTTTAAAGAATGAAGGAATAACAGTGAGAGATAAATTACCACCACTTCTCCAAAAAAATTGAATTCTTTTGATATTTTAGACAAATGTTAGGCTCAAATGGGAACCAAATATATGTAAAAAACATTCCAAGAGCTAAATCAAGTCTTCCTACTCTTATAGAAACACAATCAAAAGGGGAGTTTTTTTAGTTACTTTTAGAAATCAAAATAGTCATCGAAAAACAAATTTCATAAAAATAAGTCCAAGTACATGTGACTTAAATACTGTAGATAGAACTTATTAAGAGAAATTTATTCGAAATCTCTCCAGGCAAAACTAGCTTAATGTAACCCAATATAGGTAATATTGATTATGCTACAATAAGAACAAAAACTTTTTTTATTTGTGTTTTTATTTTAAAGACAAAAATAACCAATAACAAAATAACAACAACAAAGGCAAAAACAAGGGCATGTAGAGTCGGAGTGGGAGATATCTGTGTATTTCTATTCAAAAATCATTAAAATAGAAGTGGCTTATACTAAAAAACAATGAAAATTCCGTGTCATCTGATTTATGTCCTGATGTTAATCCCTTAATTCATCTAATCATTTTTTGCCACCGTTATTCTTTGAGCGTTGAACTCATTTCATACATTTTGAATAGCATCACTGGTCACCAAGGAAACAACACCTACTTATGAGCATCAGCATGGTCGGTGTACTTGCTGACATCAGAATGGCTTATAACAAATAACACTGCAGCCCGGTAGCAAGTGTCAACCATGTCCCTAAATGCTAGTGGCTGTTTCGCATTTATCATATGTTTTATATTTTAAGAAGCCCGCTTGGCTGAGTGGGAATAAGAAGGAATATAATGACAAGAGAGTCTCAAAAGAGCAAGTCATATAGAGTATCGCAGGGTCATATTTTTGCTTCTATTCTCAGAGAAGTAAGTAACAAGAGTATAGGAAGAAGAGGCTTGGGAAGTAGGGAGATATTAGGAAGTCAGTTTTCAATTTGTCAACTTTATTTTATTTATTAATTTATTTATTTAGTCATTTTGAGACAGGGTCTCACTATGAAGTTCAGGTTGTCCTTGCAACAATCCTCCTGCATCAGCCTCTCAAGTGCTGGAATTATAGGTGTACACCACCCTGCCCAGAAATCTGTCAACTTTAAAATGCTTATTTGTGAAATGCAAATGTTAAGTGAGTAGTTAAATAAATAAGTCTGATATTGCAATGATGTTTGAATTTATGTTATTAGTTTGAGTCTGTTTGAGATCACCTGAAACAGAGATGAAAATATTCCAAAGATGAACACGAGGACACACTCTTACTAGAGGATGACAAGATGAGAAAGAACTGGAAAAGGCAATGTAGAATGGGCAGAGCAGAAGGCAAGCCCTGGATTAGAAGTGTCCTTGATGTAAGTAAAATGTCCGAGAAAGGAGGGTGTCAATAATGGCATAAAACGCTATTGATAAACCCAGGAACATAAAAACTGAGATCTCACCGAGTTCAGTTATACAAAGTTTATTTGTGACTTTGTAAAAAATAAGTTTTGTTGAAGCAACCAAAAGTTTGTCATAAAACCATAACAAAAATGGAATTAAGGAAGTACAAGCAGTGTAGATATATCTTTGGTGAATTCTCTTATAAAAGAAATCAGAAAAATATTATGTTAGAATAGAACTACTTGGATGATAGTATACCATATTTAGATATACTGTAATGTGCTCTTAGAGTGACAGAAACAAATACTATGGAGGTAAGTGAATGCAAGGAAAAAATTACCCTGCTTGAAGAACAGACGATTATATGCATGAGGGGAACTGTTAGTTTGAATCAGAACCGCAATGAATTCATCTGTAGTAACAAGAGAAAAAGCCAAGTACATTAGGACTTATTTGGATATAGAAATCATCAGGAATTGTGAAAGAAGTAGATTTGAGGAGTGAAAAAATAGGTCAGCAGTTACATGTGTTAAGTAATAAATGAGAACAAGTTGGAAGAATCATGGAAGAATCAGCAAGGAGGACTAGCACAGGATGTGTCAATGGTATTAACAACCGATGAAGTTTCCAGAGGGAGACACTCCCGGTAAAATTTCTGGGAGGCAGCAATGTGAAACAACAAAAACAATGATCGTACTTCCCAGCGGTAAGAACGCAGAATTTGAGAAGTCTACGGGGAGATCAGAGTCCTTGGTGGAGCTTATGGTTTCAGTTAGAGCAAGAACATTCAGGAAAGACAGCGAAGCACTGGAAATGGTGTGAACAGGTCTTTGAACTTAGGAGTGGTAGTGGTGTTGGATTCAAGGATGTGCCAATATATTTGTCAAGTACATGGGTGATGAAAACAAAATAAGCAATTAATTACATGTAGCCTGTGACATATATAAAAATTTCTGAAATTATTAGGTAAACTTTAAAAAGGCCTCCTTGCTTGGCAGTGTTGGTTATAAGGTTCTGAGCTATTTCTAGGAGGATGGCACTTTTTCAGAAACAAAGATGTCCAAATTAAGGTGTTATGAAAAATCAGGAAATGATAGGGAATCAGGAAAAGGCCATTATCTATGACCTTGTCCTCACCTCCACTTGCTCGTGAGGTGTGCATTACTGTGAAGAGAGTGCTACCATCATTCTTAGCTGTGTGTGTGTCTGTGGAGACTTGAAATCTACGTATTTGGTTTTTGTTGTTTTATGGGAAAAAATAATGTATCGTTGTAAGTAACGTTAATTTTTTTTTAAAAAACAAAGTACTTAATACATAATCTCATAATACTTCATCAGGTAGTAATTTTAGAGATTGGAATTATTGAAAATGGTTTGAAGAACTTGATTTTAGCATGGTTTTTGGTTATTAAAATGTGTATTCATGGATAAAATGGCATATTCTGAGAAAGCAAATGACCTTAGTTTCTCACAATGTGTATAACATTAACATGTACATTTATATATTTATTGACTTGTCAGTTTAATGTTTTAAAGCTGTTTAAAAACCAGCCCTATGAAGTATCTGTAATAGGGCTCATTATAATTTTGAAGGCCACTGTAGTTAACTCAATGAGTTGATAAGATGAACATAAACTTTAGGATTTCTAGAAGCCATATCTAGTAATAGAATATCTTTTAAATGCCCAGTACTAGAGTGCTAAATTTTCCTGTTCCATTAACTTCATTATATTGACTTTATGGGTTTGTTTTATTCTATAAAGGTTTATAGATGTGACTTTTTTCCATTTTTTAATAATTTTAATCCAAGAAGTGAACTTCTCAAGTGTGGGGAGTTAAAAATGGTCCATTTATTGATTTAGAAAGCCCCTGAAACATGGAGTTGTATGCACTGTAAAAAATCTATTCTTGTCCTTCCCCCTTGTCCCCCAATTTCTCTCTGTCTGTCCCTTTTGGTTTGCCCATTCATTTGTTATTGAGAATTTAAAGACAATTGTTATTTAAACCAACTAAGAACAGAAATGATTGTATTGCTGTTTTCTTGAAATGATATTTTTTCTAAACGTATGATGAACTTTTCAAACCTTTTTGTTTATTTTATGATATTTGTCATACTTCTAGCCAGGGTTACCTATTTTTGGAATCCTTAGAAACTGTAGACTTAGGACCCAAGCAAAGCTTAGAATTTTTAACATCAGAAAACTGGTAAGTGGGTGATTTTTGTGAATATTATAAATCTAAACATAGGATAAACTATCCAACCATGACTAATAATGACCATTACTGGGATGAAAATATACCATGATTTCTTATCATTGTCTTTTGTGTAGTGTTTGGGTATGTACCGAGCACTTTCCCTCACAGTATAGATTCCAACAGTCTGCTGTTCTTATTATTCTCGTATTTAGTTGAAAAACCTAATACTCCAAGAATTCAAGCGATATGCTGAAATTTTCACAGAGATCTGAACATTGAAAACAGAGTTTGATTCAACTAATTTTTTTCATTTTCATTAGTACGTTTACGTAAATACTATACATTTGCCTGGTGATGATTTGAAAAAATTATACTTTTATCTTATTTAATGCTGTCTTCTGTTCTAGCTCTTCTTTCCAAGTCCCTAATGTATTTCAAAGGAACAAAATATGAATTCTTCCTTCCATGCATTTTCTCCTTATTTGAAACATGCATTTGGGTTTTTGCTACTTCAGCGTTTCTTATTCCACATACTAGTCTTACCTGTGTTTCTACAGCTCTGCATCCCTCAGGTGTTTTCTTCCAATTCTGCACCCATTTGTTATTTATAATATATGGCATCAGATGCCTCCATTTTAATGATCAGATAATTGTTTTCCAATAAAAATTGCAGTGGCCTAGATAGCTATTTATTTACAATCTGATGCCTTCATTTTTATCCTCTATAATTCCTTTACTTTGGGCTTGGGAAAAGAGAAGTAGGGAGCCTACATGCATCACGCATCTAAATACTTAAAAGATGTAAATGCCGCCATCAGGTAAATCAAATATGATTTATATTTCTGCTTTGATACCAAAGAAATTGAAAAATATGTACAAAACTGTGCTTTTTATAAGGCTTTAAATGAGCAAAATATTAAAGATAACTATGTATAATCATTTTACACATATCTGGGTGTTCTCATAAGGAATAAGGAGTTTGTAGTGTCATAATTATTATATAGTGATTTAAGAAAGCTCATTTTTCTTGCCTTTCTCTTAGCAAAATTGCTATTTACTGTATCATGAAATATTTTTAAATAATTTATATTGCATAGAAAGAAATACTTTAAATCTGTGCTGCTCTAGAGAATAGCCACCAACAGTATGTGGCTATACATATTAAATTAACCAAAATTAATTAAAATTAAAATATTTTCTCAGCAATAACAACCACATTTAATCGTTTAAATCATGTGGCTGGTAGTTACTGTGTGGGATAATGCAGACAGAAAGTATTTACATCATGGAAGAAAATTCCATTGGAAAAATATTGATCTAGAGGATTAGGAAATTAAATTGTACCCAGAGTTCATATAATTTGAAAATATATTTATCAAAAATGAAAATTAAATGGAAAACCTACAAGATCCAAAATTAGCTTTAATCAATTTTTTATCTAAAATAGGAGAGTGTCCATTAAGAATCAGAAGTTGAAATACAATTTGCAAGAAATTACTGTAATATCAAAATTACAAATCAAAATTATTTAAAGCTGAGTTTCAAGTTTAATTTAAAATTTTAAGAATCTATTAAATATAAAGCCAGATTTTAATAACTCTAGTGTGAGTCTCTGTGCTTGTGATTAAGTCAGCACAGGTATATATTTAAGAGTAATGTAAATTATGAATATGGCAAAATATTCCTCAGTTGCCATGTGCCGCTTTGGAAAATCTCACCCTAATTCATATGTAGTGATGGAACATTAAAAGAATCAGAAACTAGGTACTTTGAAAGGCTACTGGGAAACTGTTTCACTGAGTGAGACTTTTTTGCATTCATTTTGAGGGAGAGAATTTAGCAAGTTAATTAATTTGTCTTTTCTCTAACCTTAATGCTTCTGCCACTCAAACCCTTCCCAAAGTCTGAAGCAGTGTTCATCTTCCATGCTGGCAATGATCCAAATCTTAAATCATCATGGCATTTGGACACAGTCCTCTTGTATTTTAATGACAGTGTCTCAGCGAAAGGTTTCCCTGGGGCTTGAACAATGTTTGATGAGAGCAGATGTTTAGTTCTGTGCTGATGCTGCATACTGGGTGGTAGCTAACACAACCTGGTGTGATATCACAGCTTCATTTGTGTGTGCCTATGACACAGCACAGCTGACTAACTGTATACCACCAGGCCAACTACAGGATCCAGTTTTTTGGACGAAAGCACACTGCTGCAGTACAAACCTTTCAACGCCATCATGCTGCACTGTTGTCTACACTTACATTTTATGAATCTTGCATTCTCTCTGATTCAGAGGTTCTATTTGTAACTCTGTACCTCTATAAAATTCCCATTTTATGAGTCAGATATAAACCTCAACTGCCTTGTGCGGCCATATTCAGTTAATCCTTAGCAGAAGTAATCATTCCTTTTAATTTCTTCAATCATTTTAGAAAACTGTTCTTGAACCACTCATACCTCTGCATTAACTTCCATTTACTAGGAGTAAACTTATGTCTGGAGGTTCTCAAACAGGGTTTCAGGAATGCCCACCTCAGTCAGCAGACTGCATTTGCTTTTCTTTTTGCAGTTGAACCATGCATGTATGAAATAATTTAATGAAAGCTAAATACATGAAGAAATGGCAAATGCCTGGAAGTTATCATACCCTCTCATTATAGTAATACTTTCTATTGTCTACTAGATTGCTATTCCCATGAGGGACAGAATAATGGCACCTTGTTTCTTTTTTGTTCATGTATGTGCTCATGGTCTCTCTAATATTCACAAACCATTTCTATGTGTTCCCTATGATTCCCTGAAAACAGTAATAAAGTAGATCAGAACAAGCTTGTAGGATCTGAGCCACAATGTCATCTGAATCACATTCTGCGCTCCAGTATATCTTCAAAGAAAACCCTCCTGCCTGAAGAGAATGGCTGGGAAGGTGACAGGTGAGGGGTTATAACATTTTATAGCTCTGTTCTCACAAGGCACCTTCAGGCTCCTGTTAAAGGTCAAAGCTAGGTTCCAATTTTACTGTGATATCTGACTTGCAGGCCAATCTGCCACTCCTCCCAGCTATGACATTAGAAGAAAACCAAACCAAGCTGTGTTTATAAAAACATAAACCCCATACAATAAAACTAGTACCCACAGTCAAGCTGTTGCCAAAATCCTAATTTTAACGATGTCTTTTTCTTCCCTCCTAATGCACTGGTTTTAAATCTCAGTTGATATATTGCATATGATGATATATACCCTGGGATACATAGTTTTTAACTGTATTTTCTTCCCAAGAATTTTACAGTAATCCTTATGTGTAGGGTTGTCAAATAAATTGGAAGAGGCGTAGTTTAAGTAACATTTCAAGTAGGAAAAGGATATTTCTGTAGTAATAATCAGTTTCAAATATTGCACATGACATAATTGCATTAAACTATTCATTGTAAGCTGAGCATCTTGTATTTTAATTTGCTAAAGCTGGCAATCCTACTTGTTCATCTACACAATCTTTTTCCTTTCATTCTTTTCGTACCACATTACTTTGTTAATGTGCGTTTTCTAGTTTCAGAGGGGGATCTAGAGCAAGTTGTTTTTTTCTCCTCAGAGATGTAAAGTCATAAATGTAGGGCTGACAGTGTAAGCTCAGTGGAGGCCTCTTGCTCTATCATATTTCATTCTCAGTACCACAAAAATACATACATACGTAGCATCAACTCACAGTTGTATATGGACTATAAGATGCTCTTTAAGAAATTCTGAACTTGGCACAGTAGCACACATCACTAATCCCAGGACTCTTAGAGGCTGAGGCAGGAGGTTCTCAAGTTCAAACAGGCAGAGAACGCTAGTGACTTGATGTCTCAAATTTGAATAAAATGGTCAGAGGCTGTAGCTTAGTGCAAAATGCCCTGAGTTAAATATCTACACAGATAAAACAAGATTTTTAATGTTCTCAGAACAGAAAAATGATAAATGTTTGAGATGACAGTTATGTTAGTTATCTTTATTTGTTCATCACACAGTGTATGCATGCATATTCAGAAATATATTACAACCCACAAGTATATACAATTGTTATATGCCACTTAAAAGTAAAATAAAAAGTTTACAAGTGCATGCCCAGGAACCACCTATATCTGACATGAACTCTAGGCGTTTGTATTTTTAATAGCCTCTAAATTTATAGTAATAAGATATTATTATTACTAAGCATTGATGCCACAATTTACAGGCACCTCTTGCCTTCCTAAGACACGATGGAAAGAGAATAGAAGATACTTTAGCCAGGGAGGACTAGGGATTACAATTTCTAAATACTTCACTATAAGAGTTAGCTCGCGTTAATAGCAGGAATCTTACAGAGATGTCTTGTTACAATATAAATTATTCCTAGTTTGTTCAAAAGAAAGGCAACACTGCTTTCTTTTTAAAATGTTTTAAATTTTAAATGTAGTATAAGTAGATATTAATAAAGAAAATATTTTTGAAAATTCTTAGTTCTAAGAAAAAAAATAACAGAAAACTTGCTTTCATTGAACCCAGCAGACAACAACACAGGAAATTTGCTTTTCTCCTCCCTTCTTTATAAGCTACCTGGGAGCAGACAGTGTAAGTAGGGCCCAGGTACTGTTTTCACATGGAAGCTTGTGTACAAGTTAAGCTCTCCCTGCTCACGGAGGATGGCATATTACTTACAGACTGGGTTTCCACAGGCAAAAATAATTTTCCAACGCTTTAAAAATGCACCTGAAGCATGCTTTCATTTCAAACATAATGTTGTGTCTGAATTGAAAAAGTACAGTATAATCAAGTTATATGAGTCCGATTTTATCTAAAAATGAAGACTTTGGTAATAATAGTGAACGATCTAGTTAGTATCAAAATAAAATCTTATTACGAAGTTATATTTGTTCAAAGTATCCTAGAGCACGACTCTCAAAATGTGGTCAGAGTAATAGCAGGTAGACACCATCTGGGATCTCACCAGAAATACAAGACCACCCCAGACCCAGCAAATCAGTCTGAAAAGGATTGATCTAGCCTTGTATAGAGGTCTTGGCGCTGAGACTTCCTACAAAGACTATGAACGTAAAGTACAGTAGCCAAATAACACATACTTAAATATTTTGTGCTGAAGTGGTTACAATGAATTTTTAAATCATCCATGAAAAGCCACCTTTTCAATTTATTCAATCCAATAATATCTATAGAAAGCAAATTTATTTTTATCAAATTCATCATAAGTTCACTAGAGCTTGTGGAGTCAAATTGTTAAATGTTTTCACTGTATATTCACATATAAACAAAGGGTGTAAGTTATACAGAGGGGTCTAAGAAGTTACACAACCCAGCTCATTTATTTCATCACTGAAGTTATTAAATAGCTTATAGTCAGAGAGTCAATACTACTGATGACCAGTTTGGTGCTTGTATATGTGGAATATGAAATCTTTTTCCATTGTCTCATTATAAATTATTGTGGACTTACTCCCATATTCTTGGTTAACCAAACCCATGGGCTTCATATATACAAACAACTGATGAACTAAAATTCAACCAATGCCAATTTTCACAGTTAAGTGCAAACTTCTGAAGGGTTATTTTCTTATATGACATCAAAATGCTTAAATGTTGCATGTCTATGATTAAACATGTCCATTATTTAGGAACTTATACTAAAAATTTTTTAAAAGGATATTTCTTAAATTTTACAACCTAAGGCTATAGATTAGAAAACCTCATGAAAACCAGTTGCCACTTCTAAGTGCTCAATTAGTTAATGCAACTGAGAAACATGATACATTATTATCATATTAATCTAAAAGGAAATTACTCAATGATTAACTGGGGAAAGAGCTTTAAATGATAATTCACAAAAGAAGAAATTTAAGCATATGTGAAAATATTGGTAATTCAATGCCACGTAAAACTATAGTGTAACAAATGGAACCTTTAGTAAATAACTAATCATTCCATACCTAATTGCTGAGAGTGCTGGATAACAAGTTCTGCCTTGTGGTGTTGGGAAAACCAATTACTGAAATTTTCTGGAGGGTTGAATTTTTTCATAAGTCATCAAAGTCCTTAATATGCTGTGTATCTTTTGCCTAATTAAGTCCATTAATAGAAATTTATGCTAATATATAATAATCAAGGTTTACAAAGAGATATCATTGAATATAATTAGCAAAAGTCAATTTTTGTATCACCTGTAACAAGAAAAATATCAACAATTGTCAAATTAAAATTCAGGGTCATTGATACCACCTAATAGAGCCACTAAATTAGATTTAGTGAAATAATGTGAAATTATGTTACAAATATTTTTATAGAAATGTTTAAAGATGAAAGGAAATTTGGAAGAAAATAGTATGTTCCAAATTTTATGTATTAAGTGAAAACGAATGTATATATTCTAAGTTTAGATTATGGAGGTTTATTATTTCATTCTTCTTGAGTGTTAGTAATGAACATAACATTCAAGTGTGGTAAATAATTATATTTTTTGACACAACACAAAGGGAAGTAAATTTACAAGTAAGTGTAAGCACTGATATGTGTACATAAGGAGACAAGGCAGAGAAGAAAGCAGCAGAGAGTTAAGGAAAGAATAACAATGTTATTTGTCAAACAAGGCTCATTACTCTAGAATATTCTACCCACCACGGTCTTTTAAAAATCTTTAAATTTTACTGTCATCTCCCCTTCTTTTAGTTTGAAATACTGCACAAATTTTCAAAGCATATAATATAGTATGATTAGGTTTGTACCAAAAATGAAAGCACATTATGCACTTACCTGAATAGTTAAAAGTGAATGGCAAAAGCTTAAGCACTTGGAAAGGAAACACTGAAAATCTTGTTTCATATCACACTAGTCATGTAAGTATTGCAGGTTACACCCTTACACAATGGCATTTGTTTTAATATAAAATTATTGTAAATTACTTAACAGCAAGGAAAAATGGCGTTCCCCTTGAGATGTTCCATGTTTCCTCTGCATTGCTATATTTTTTCTATAAAGTTCCATATACTTCTGCCTTGACACTGCCTTGTTCTCAAGAAAGGATATCTCATAACAGTTTTGCAGTTTCCCTGGCTATATCAAGGAATGTTATTCACCATCTTTTTATAGTAGTAAAGTTCCAAGTGAACCAGTTATATTTTGCATCTCACACTGTAGCTAGTTGTGATCACGTGACTAACATCTGAACAATAGAATGTATACTGCAATGATGAAAAAAATCGAGGAAGATTGCTGAAAGGGTGTTTAAAAGTGGGATTTTCTTCAAAAGAAGAATCCTATCCCAGCACTAGGGACATTAAGGTAAGTGGATTGCTATGAGGCCAACCTAGGCTACATGGTGAATTCTAGACCAGTCTGAACTACATACTGAGACTCTTTATTAAGAAAAAAATAAGAATCCTTTTGTAAACCATAATCAGGAAGTCACCTGCGAGAACGGCAGCACAACAAATTAGGTTTCTGCAACTGTTAAGCAATCATCACATCTGTCTGTACAGTTATTTAAAAGACAAGTAAGCCCTTTCATCTAATCCATTGCTATTTTGCATTTATTGGACATCTTTATTGAGCCTAAGTTTCACTAATATTGGACCCCTTTGGATTACTTGAGTCTTTGTCTATTCTGCTGATGAGAGATAGGAAGCAGTAACAACCACTATATAGAAATTGCATTCAATTGTTCAGCCTCTGGAAATTTTTTTCTTATCCCACTATAGCCTTAACTTGGTCTTTCTAATAACAGTTATTGCTAGTATTTTTACCCACCCATAACTCACCTGAAACTCCTTTGGAAAATAATTAGACAGAACCAGTCTGAACAGAGTAAGAGTTGAATGGCATTTTATAATTTGCTGATGTAGCTTTCTTTCAGCTTACAAGATAAATCTCAAGAGTACTAGGTATGATCATCTAAAGTTCAAGAGAGTGTTTTTCACGAAGCTTTATATACACCCAGCACTAATAATAATACAGTTCCCATCTTGATACTAATTGATAGAAGTTTAAAAAGATAGCAAACTTATAGTATGTGCAAAATAATACTCCAGATGTGTAAAATAGGGATTCATTATCATGACTTAATACTGGAATTGTCTTGGTTTCTTTTCTCTCATTGCTGAGACAAAATACCCATCACCCAAAATTAAAGAAGTAAAGGTTTACTTAGCTTACATTTTTGTGGCGGTTTCAGTCTGTAATCAGCTGGCTCCAAGGCAGAGTGGCAGGGCATAGGGGTAACACTTCAAGGTGACAGAAGACAGCAAATGTAGCAGAGCAAAAAGGCAGGGGACAAGCCTCTTTTCCTCCCTTATATTGTAAGCAGGCTAACTCTACCCAGTTGGGGTATAACAGTCACACTATCTCTATGCCCTCCTCTTGCACAGGCTCATGATGAATACAAAGTAAGCACCCTGGCCCTTGCTCAGTCACTCAGTTAACCTTCTAAACTTCTCCAGTTGATACAATGACCAACATCCCAGAGCTCTAAGGGCATGTTCTTTTCACCCCAGAATATAGAACTACTGAGTCACTTAATTGAGCTTCTAGACTCCTCAAGTTGACACAATGTATCAACCATAACAGCAATTATCTGCTTAGAAAATACATTTTAATCTATAAAATACTAAACTAACTGCTTCAAACTTTCATCACAATGAGAATATGGCTATATGTTGTATCCTTGGAACTATATTTAATAATTTTTATTAATTTCATATTATTGCAGGATTTTTCCTCATTAAATCAATCTATATGATTTCAGTCTAAAAAGAGATAGATCCATGTGAAATAAAGAATACTCACTTAGAATGATGATCACCAAAAGATTTAGGTAATATATGTTACATTGATGTTTATATGTGAATAAAATGTATTAAATATATTCATTTAATGTGAAAATATTTGTCAGATTATTCTTGATATACCTAAAATGTGGAGTCAGTTTGTATACTAAAAATTTATCTTTATTCAGACCTAATGTTGTGATTATTTTAATTTGATTTTGTGTGATTATTTTAAAATTTTTGTTTTTGAAATGCACTTGATAAAGGGAAGAGATAAGGAATTAAAGTTCCAGACTGTAAAATATCCAGAAAGTCATACAGTTTAGTTATGGGCAGTCTCTTGCAGATATAAATGTGTAAATGTAAACAAACTATCTCTTTTTTTCACTAATATATGACTGAAGAATAAACACTAAAGTGATTGGTCATAGGCTACTAAACATGTTTGGTCAGTTGATTGGCAGCTAAGTTAGAAATTTTTATTTGGTTTGCCACCTCCTGGCAATAAGCACAAATTAACAAGGAACTCATATCCTACATTATTTTTTCCCCAAGGAGACTTTTTAAAGCTGCTTTTGTACAATAGTCACAGAAACTCACAGCTATTAGGCAGTCTATGTATCCCCAGGGACGTACGCTTAATAGCACATCCAGGATTATTGCTCCGTTTATATTCAATCAATAAAATTCACTTATTTTTAACCAGTTCTTCTTTTGTGAGAAAAAGACAAAGAGAAGGAAAAATAACTATTTTTTAAGTGAGGTAAATTTTAACTTAAAAGTATAGCTAATCTCTCAAAGAAGATTTGAGGAGGAACTATAAACCATGCTCCTTGCCTATGTAGCTACAATCTTTCAGATGACTCAGAACATGATTTTGGATGAAAATGTAAAAACAACATGAGACATGCTCTAATATAATTCAGTATAGTCAATATGGCAATTGTCTACACAACCACATTTGGAGAACAAATTGAATGATTATAAGGAGATGAAATATAGCAAAACTGGCACATATTGTTTCTTTATTCAACTGAAGACTAGTGATGTTTTATAATATTAATTTTTTTAAATTTAAAATACTTCTTACAGAACATTTTATGTGTTAGTAGAAAAATCAACCTATAGCATAGAGGCAAAATCATAAAAAATTCACCCAAACCATTACTAATCAATCTAGGATAATTTTCCATTCATATAATCAAATGATGATGGAATATCACCCTCTTTTGTCACATATCACAACATTTTTATATCATTACATGTAAATCTCATAATTATTTTTGTTATACATAACGGCTGGCTGGCTGACATACTCTGGGCAAGAAAATAAATCCTATACCAAGAATAATCACTTATACTTGAGACAATAACCATTAGTTCTTTCAGGATAGAATGGTGTCCATGAGAAATACTGTTCTCTCATGGGCTCAGTGTCCATTTCCCTTGGTGGAATTCACAGGTAGAGATAGCCAGATTAGCCTTGGTCTGTAGCAGTGATACATGCAGAAATATGAGTCTGTCCCATTGGGGTGCAGGTCTCTCCTACCAGGAGACGTCTAGAGCCCCATCTGTGAGTATTGTCCTAGAGCTAGTTAGGCTTCCCATGATTGAGGAATGAGTAGTGGAAACATTGTCCCTTGGCCACAAAGGTTAAATGGAACCTCAGTCTCACCGCTGAGAGAACAGGTGTACTCCAGGATCAAACCAGGGCTGGAACAAAGGCTGTAGCTTGAACTGGCCCACTTGTGCTTGATATCAGGGCTGGTCTAGAGGATCCATCTGTGAGCTCTGGGTTCCACATAAGGCCTTCAGTTTTTAATGGGTGCTTTGTCTCACCTTGACAAGCCTGGTGCTGCACTTCAATACAAAGCCATATGCTTCCTTTCTTGTGTTGCTCACCAGTGGGTAGAGTCCTGCTGTCTGCACTGTCACTTGAGTTTGTAAGAGGGGTAGTTGCTTTAGTCAACCACCTGGGCTAACACTTTCCAGTAAGAGTCCAATATACTGCCCCATAGTTAGAGGTCTTGGATTCTGCCCAGTCTTGCATTTCACTCTGGTCGGCATGCTACTTGTTTTCAAGGCTAAGACCTATATTTAGTTCTCTTCCCCTCTCCCAAGCTGGAGGTGCCTGTTAGAGCTGGATTGCTTAACGTTATGGGAGAGGTAACAAAGGGAACTCTTTCATTCTTGCCTTCTTCAGTGTGTATTTAAGTTTTGTTATACTAAAAGTAGGTCCCATAGCTTCTTATTTAATTTCTTTAGTTCTTGTAAAGATAGTTTGATGTGTAGATTAGCCATTCAACTTTGAGTACATTGCTAGAGGATCTTACTCAGCCACCATCTTGCTGTGCATCTCAAGTCTTGTTTTCTATCCATTCAGTCATTCTTTGTCTTTTAATTGGCAAATTTAACACATTTATATCTAAGGTATTTTTCAGTTTATTGATAGGTAAGGTCATTAGTCATCTGCAACTTGTTTTATAGGTTTGTCATGGTTTATTTCTTTCTCTTGTTTCTTTTTAAAGCCATCTTTACAGTTAACTGGTTATTCTAGAAGTATGCTTTGACTCGTATTATTCTTGATTTATCTTACTAGATGCATTTGTAGTGTGGTTCTCATGAGAGTTATGAAGACACCTTTATTATCAAAAGCTATTTTGGTCAACCTGGTACTGGCTAAAAAACAGACCTGAGGATCAGTGGAACAGACTGGAAGATGCAACCATAACGAAAAACTCACCACTCAGCTACCTAATATTTGACAAAGGGGTCAACCAACACACTGGAAAAAACATGGCCTGTTTAATAAATGGTGCTGGAAAAACTGGCTTGCCAAAAACTGAAAATAGACCCAAGTCTATCACCATGCACCAAACTCAGGTCAAAATGGATCACAGATCTCAACATTAAAACAGAAACTCTAAATATATTAGAAGAGAAAGTAGGTAAAAATCTTGAAGACATAGGAGTAGGCAGAGAGTTCATGAACAAAAATGAAACTGCAAGGGAAACACTTCAAAGAATCAATAATTGGGACCTCATCCTACTGAAAAGTTTTTGTACATCTAAAGAAATCACCTGCAAAGTAAAAAGAAAACCTGCAAATTTGGAAAAAATCCTAGCTGGCTGTCCCTCAGACAAACGTCTTCTATCTAGAACATACAAAGAATTAAAAAACATGTACCTGTCCAAATTCAAAGACCCAATCCAGAAATGGGCATCTGAGATGAATACACAATTCTCAGATAAAGAAATACAAATGTCAAATAAATATATAAGAAAGTGTTCCACATCCTTAGTCATTTGAGAAATGCAAATAAAAACAATATTGAGAATTCCTCTCACCCCAGTAAGACTGGCCAGTATGAAAAAAATCAACCAATAACAAATGCTGGCGAGGCTGTGGAGAAATAGGGATTCTATTACACTGCTGGTGGGAATGCAGACTGGTGCAACCACTGTGGAGAGCAGTTTGGAGATTTCTCAGCAAACTAGGTCTAGAGGTTCCATTCAAACCAGCTATTCCCCTTTGGGTATTTTCCCAGAAGATCTGAAAACATCATATCACTCTGATATATGTGCACCCATGTTTATAGCAGCACAATTTGTAATAGCTAAATTGTGGAAGCAACCCAAGTGTCCATGCACAGAAGACTGGATTAAAAAACTGTGGCATTTTTATATAATGGAATATTA
>PVLD010011263.1:0-66185 GCA_004027595.1 Dinomys branickii
CCCTAGACGTACCCAGAAGTGTGCCCCACCACTCCCTAGACGTACCCAGAAGTGTGTCAACCACTCCCTAGATGTACCCAGAAGTGTGTCCACCACTCCCTGGATGCACCCAGAAGTGTGTCCACCGCTCCCTAGACATACCCAGAAGTGTGTCCACCACTCCCTAGACGTACCCAGAAGTGGGTCTCAGGAGAATCCCAAGGCCCATGAAGTCTACATCCTTCCTAACTGCCTGAGAGGTCATCTGATTATTGATTAAATCTTCTGAGCCCAATGAGTCAAAACAAACTTTTTCTCTTTGTGAGTTTATTATCCCAGGTGTTTCCTTATAGTAATGGAAAGTTGACTGAGTTAATTTTGTTATTTATTTCAGGGGGTAAACTTAAAATAGAGAGGAGTTCCTTATTTCCCTGACTCAGGTATGCCAGGATGCCTTGTTTTTAGGGAAAACCAGGTCAGCTTTGGGATCCGCCTACTCCCTGAACCTTTTAGTTTGGTGATATTCTTTGCAGGAGTGGCTCCATTTTTCTTTGGTCTGGTTTTGGAGGGCCTACAGCAGAATTCAGCCTAGAGGAATGACCTGTGATAGTTCTCTTTAATAGTCGTATTTGAACACTGTGTCCTTTGCCTTCAAATTCTGAAAACGTTTGACTTCCAGATTTAAAAACACTTTTACTTATTTATTAGACTGAAAATGTAATGAAAATAAACTAAACTGAGCTATGAAAATAGAACAATCCTCAAAATACAAGCCAGCTTCTCGTGCATCCCCTTCTCTGCAACTGCTTGCACTAAATATTTCCAAGGACTCCTCTCTCCTGAGGAGCACTGGGACATGGTGTCAAAAGTCTGGGCAGGACATTTGCAAAGTGAGTGTTGATTTTCTTTTTTTCCACTGTGGATAAGCTCACCGATGATGTAGGTCTTGATGAGGACTGGAGGAACCAGCAGGTGGGGTATAGATGTGTGTGTATAGGGCCTAGGGTTTCCTGAAGAGCTTGTCATCATGGGAACATGCAGAATGGAAACTAAAAGGATCCCCAGCCCAGTTGTTCCCTGTGGCTGCAGTAACACAAAGCTGTGTTCTTTGGACAGGCTTTGCTGCCCCAGCAGTCCATAAGAGATTTCCTCTTTGTCATTAAGCCGCCATCATGAGCAAATTGTTTTGGCAGCTCGCCAGGACCTCTGGATCCTCAGGGCTCATGTTCACAGGAAGCTCAAACTGTGTGAGTGGAGGTAGGGCGGCCATGCTTTAAGGAAAGGTTCATTTTTGTTTCAAGTTGTCATAATCTTTTATTGGGTTCAACCACATTAAATGAAAGTACAGCCACAGAAGAATCTACATGTAGAATCAAGCTGTGCCCTTGGGACTAGTCAGGATGATTGGGGTGACAGTCAAATATGGTAAGGAAATCCTTCTAAATGTTAGATAAGGCCTCTGTATGTCACCAAGAAGATTACAGAACAGCAGTCCCTGTGTCAGCGTCACACGTGCCCCAGCACAGTCGGACTCTACCGCTGGCCCTTCCTTGTCATGTTTTAGCAGTAGTTTATCTACAGGTCATTTCTTTCAATTAGGCCAGCCAGTACCGTGCTTTGCCAGGAGGTACAGATGAAGTCATTACCCAAGACTCACTGATGCACTGTGCTCTGTAATTGGTGCTGCCTGTGATTAAGTTTTTTAACTTTCTGGGCTCCCAGGTGTTTTTGACCAATGCTAACTACCTAGATTTGGTCTTGACTTGATAACTTATGCTCCATCCTTTAAAAAGTTTCCAGAAGGTGCACTTATCCCAAACCCAGGCTTTCAGAGACCAGAATGAGGTCCTTTTCCACATTCCCAGTCCAGCACCCACTGACAGCCACAGGCCACTTGTCCATTGGTGTCAGATTTTCAAACCAAGGCGCCCTCACTCCATCCTCAGCTCCTCTCTTTCCCTCAAGGAGAAGCCCAAGCTCGCGGCAGATGTGGGATGAAGGACAGACCTGGAGCGAAGGACAGCATCTGGCTAGAGATGCAGAGGACAGGTGTGTCAGCCATGCCTCTGGTTAACCGGTGCTCACAGGGGTGGGTTCAAAATACACTCACCACAACAGCAGCTCCAGCACCATGGATTCCTGCCACCTGCATTCAGTGCAACAATAACTGCAATAAAGCAATGTCGATGATTCTCTCCTCACTTTGCAGCACTCCTAAATTTAAAAAGCACCTTTTACAGCTCATGTTTAGTGGACTTTAAAATTTTATTTATTTTTACATTTATTGTGTCTGAAATTTGTGTAGGTCTTACACTCACTCATCACAATCACAGTCAGCCAGGTCTCAGGGGTTACTCAGCTGCCATCACCTCCCTTTAAAAATGTCAGCATCCTGCCAGGTGTGATTACACACTCCTATAATCCCAGCACTTGGGAGGCTGAGGCAGGAGGATCGCTGCTAGTTGGAGGACAACCTGTTCTACACAGTGAGTTTGAGGACAGCCTGAACTACACAGGGAGACACTATCTCAAAAATATAAAACAAAATAAAATCAAAATATCAGCATCAAAATCTATAGGGTGGGCAGTGGCATCCTAGAGATGTCCCTAAGAGAAGCCCTGGCACAGTGGTGGTGCACACATAATTTCTAGAGGGTACATTGTTGTGTGGGAGAAAAGCGGTCAGTCAGATAAGTTTGACAATTCTTGTTGTGGAAATGAAAGGGAAATTTCTAATTAATGTCAGAGCCAATTCAAAAGCTTAGAATCAATGGCATTTAGCTCTTTAATGGGTTTTTCTAGGAAATGTGGTGTCATTAAAACTCTTCCTGGCAGAGTACTGTACATAGAGCAAAACACTGTACACATAGCTGTCATATAGCTGTCAATGACCCTGAGTCAAGTGGTGACTCAGAAGAGTCAGAGTATTCATGAGAGGATGTGATCAAAAAAGTGACACATTATAGAACCTATGCCTCAGAAAGGCTAACACAGCTTTTTCCATATACATAAGATAAAAATTCTACATGGTGAGAAAACACTGTCTCATAGTTTGGCAGCTTTCACTCTTTCCTAGAAATGGTTCATCTTACAGGAAATGAGTCTCAGATCATGAAACGTGTGCCTATCTTGCTCATGAGACGTGGAAGGCACTTCGTCTGCCGGCATGGTCCATGGGGTCTTCCACTGATGTGACGCAGCATCTATGTGGGGAGGGAGTCAGCAGGGATGTGTCAGTTTTTCCTGCTATGTTGGGTTGGTTCAGCGGTGGCCACACATTACTTCTCTAACTCAGACCCTTGTAGTCACCACTTACACCATGGTCTAAGTGGCTCAGTGCTTAGGAAATCACTGTGCCTTGTAAAAAAAAGCCAAGCTCAGAGACGGGATGGTGAAAACTGCCCAGGTACAACACATCTACCAGTGTTAACGACATAGAGAAGATTTTATATACAGAAGGGATGTTGAGCAGCTCACTGCCTTGAGAAATGTGGGACCAGGAAACATGGCAATCCGAGGTCATGGAGATCAAGCTTAGTGGAACCACAGCTGTTCTCTGTGCGTAATGCCCAGGTCCTTCAAAGTCTTTTGCTCTTATGCCACAGCGTGTGTGCCATGACTCACTTGTAATCACAAAACTCAATACCTACATCTCTTTGGGAGAGAAACTTTTATTTTACCCTTCCCGCCCAGGGCAGATCTATTTCTCTTAACAGCCATCCAGTTCTTTGTTAGAAACTGCATCCTCTTGTTGAGCGTCATTCCTGCTTTCTGCTGCCTTTCCTCTGTTATAAAGGCCAAGGCAGGGAGCCCAACTCTTTCTCCAGCTGCTTCTAGCTTCAGGTAGGCTGGGTGGGCCAGTAACCTAAGCTTGGTCCGTTAGATGCTTGCCTTGGGATTTTGAATGCTGTGCATGTGAGCCGGAGGAGAGGAGTGTCAGTAATTAGACTCGTCGCAGTCGTGTCCATCCATCTTTGTCACAATGATGCCTTGTTGCCCCATCTGAAGACACTCCCCTCCAGATCTTTTAGATTCCTATTGTCTCAAACGTCTTCGTTCAGCTTTCCACCAATTTTGAGCTCTCCAAGCAGTATCCCCTTACCACTTTTATTGCTTCAAAGAGCCAGAGCCACGTTTTGTTCCTTGTTACCAAAGCCTTAGATGACCCAGCAGCATCTTGGGCAATAAACGGCAGTTGTCTTGGTCTTGTAGAGCTTCTGTATCAAAATCCTACAGACTGGGTGGCTTGAAAAGCATAAATGTCTTTTTCAGTTCTAGAGACTGGAAAGTCTAAGATCAGGTTTTGGCAGAGTCCAGTTTCTGGTGAGGGCTCTCTCTCTGGCTTGTGGATGGCCAGCTTCTTGCTGTGTGATCATGGGTGCCATCTTGCTTTGTGCTCACATGACGTGTGTGTGTGTGTGTGTGTGTGTGTGTGTGTGTAGGTGGGCAGACAGGGAGGCAAGGGCAGTGAAAGCACACTGGTGTCTCTTAGTACAGTCCTTTTTTGGATTTGGGTCCCATCTTGAAGACCTCACTCAAGCTCAGTTACATCTTTTTCAGTCTTTATCCAAGTAAGAGATGGTAGGAATAGGCCTTCAATACATGAATGTAGGGTGCAAGCAACCAGTCCATAAAAGTTGTGCCAGAAAGGATGCTGAGTCCGCGGAATTCACCCCCTCCACTAGAGGGAAGAGATAAGGAACGGACTCTTTCTCTAGAGATCTTTAAGCACACAGTGTTTCATCTAACATAAGGTGATCCTCCCAAAAGGTAGGGGCATAGCAGATCAGACCTGTGCTGAGCTCTTTCTCCCTAGGATTTGGCGATTTGGGGTGTGACCCATTTTCAGCCACATCTGCTATACCAGTTCAACAGGTGAGTGCAGACTAAAAGCACACAAGTCCCTATGTCCAACTGACCAACACTTTGCTCTCTAAAGTGTCAAATTGCTTTAATATTTTAAAATTAAATTAAATTAAATTTCCTTCTACAGTTCTGCACATATCCTAAGCTCTCCAGATCAAGAACACCTGGTAAAAATTATATCTATTAACATATTCTTTCTGGCAAGTATTTTGGTGACAAGCAGACATGAAACCTGAAAGAGGGTGGCGACTGTGTGTAGGTTTTTGACATTCAAAAATGGTGCTTCTCCTGCTAAGATCATCCTGGACATTGTATTACATATTTAATGGAGACAGAGAGCACCAAAGTGGCAATTATTGGCACATATCACAAGAAAGACTTTTACCTGCCCTCTCTAGACTTGAGTCCCACTTGGTGCCTTTGGTGGTGCCTGAGAACAGAGTCGGTGTGGGGAGATTCACAACAGCCCAAATCTGCGGGTGCCTCCTGTGTCCTCAACAGCACAGCCCCTGTGTCCCTTGCAATATTCTGGGGTGGGGTTGAGGACAAATACTGCTGTTTCCACTTGGCTTTTGGAGTAGATGCTGTGCTTCCAGCAGGAGTGAGATTTTTGAGTCCTCAACAGAAGAATCCCAAATATGAATTATTTCTTCCAGTAAAGGAAATAAATTGGGCTGGCTGGACATATTTTTATGCAGCTGGCCAGGCTTAGCAGTTCTAGTTAGGAAGATGAATTAGTCCCAGAAGCACTGGGCAAGTGCTGACAGTGTGGTGCCAACCACAGGAGCTCAGCACGTGATGCCTCCTTTTCCTTGGAACTCCAGGAAACGAGTGGGAAAGGCCCTGTCTAATTAGTCTTGCTCTAAAATTGGGCAGGGGAAAGTAGGGTAAAGGTGCAAGTCCTTCACTTGCCCAGTTGTGAATGTTTCCTGTAGTTATACACAAGCAGAAAAGAGATTAAAGGTAAATGTTTCCAAAAAGAAATGGAACCATGAAAGCAGTGGAATTTAATGGGAAACATCAGAGATAAAATATAAGGCCAACAAAGTCAGGCTCTGGGCATTACTTCTGAGTTCTGAATTTAGGGATTTTTTTTAATGAAGCTTGATAGCTTAAGTCTTATTTGCTCACATTTCATTTTGGGAAGGGATTAATGCCAGACAGAAATGGGGTCTGTGCCAGCGCGAAGTGAGAGAGATGGCTGGGCTTGAAGAACCCCATGGGAGAGGGGCAGCGTGTTCCCAAATGGTAGATGGGGAACTGTGAATGGAACATCTTTGGTCTACAGTACTGAGCGGTGAACTGGAGCCACATCCATGGTACCAGTGGGCTTACTGAAGCATAGTCTGATCCCCTTCCCCCCAAAGAGCTTCTGGTATGAGAGGGCTGGACTGGGACCCAAGAATTTGCATTTCTACAAACTCCTAGGTGAGGCTGAGGCAGTGGTCTGGGGACACACTTTAAGAACTGTTGATTCTGAATAGGTCTCTGCTTTGCACTGGCACTGCCCCTGAGCCCCACATAGCACAGGACTGGTCTCCACCCTATGGCACTTCTGGGAGGTGAGCCTAAAGGAAGGAAGGAAGTTCACTGAGGTGTACTCCTCACGGGCTTATTGAGGCCCTGGGTTCCACCTGACACTCCTGTCTGGTTTCTGGCTGCCATAAGGTGAGCAGAATCCCCATCATGCACTTCTGCTGTGATGTACTGTGCTGCTCCAGGCCCAAAAGCAGTGTGGCCATGTGTCCATTAACTGAACTCTCTGAAACCCTGAGCCAGTCAAACCTTTCCTCCTTATAAGTGATTATATCAGGTATTTGTCACAGTAACAGAAAGCTGACTAACTGTAGCTAATGTAGCATCTGAAGCAAAAATATGGTGTCTTGTGATACCTCCTGGTTACTGACACCCTTGGTTCCCTTAGTGCCTGATTTAAAAAATTACGTAAGCCTTTTCTGGGCCCAACTTTTATGGACACTAGTTAAAGTCTGTTGGAGATATAAATCTTGGAAGAAAGTATCTATTTTGACTCCCTAGCACATGCTCCCCACCTCACAATACTCCCACACATAGCACAGGTTGGTAAAAGCTTTACAGAGAAAATCAGAAGATGGTCCAGAACCAGCTATTCTTGGCATTAAGTAAAAATTTGGCAATGTGGCTCCGAGAATGCTCCAACAATTCAGATCAACCATGATAATGTCAAGTTGCTGGCAACATCCATCATTTGTTTTGAAATTCCTGTCCCAGACTCGGCTGGCAGGATTCTGGGGCCACTGTGGGGATGTGGGTATCATTCTGGCTTTCGGTAGTTCAGATGGATTCTTCCCGTTATGAATAGTTCCATGATTTCTGCCTCTCATCAGTCAAATGAGACATTCCAGCCTGAAAAGTCCATGATTCCTCTACACTCCTGAAATTGTTGAGAACTCGTAAGAGAGTTTTTTTTTCAGTAGTGGTGATTGAACCCTATGACTTTGTGCTGAGTGACATCCCAATCCATTTCCATATGTTTTATTTTGAGACAAGGTCTCTCTTAAGTTGCTAAATTGTCAAGACTGGGTTCAAACTTGCAGTCCTCCTGCCTCAGCCTTCCAGAGTGCAAGAGCTTTGGTGCATGCAGGTTATATTTATGGATATTCCCCATATTAGAAATTAAAAGTGAGAAGTTTTTAAAGTATGCATATATTTATTTTAAAATAACAGATTTTAAAATAATTATGCATATATTTATTCTAAAATAACTTTATAACAATACATGTTACCTTTTAAACACTTTAGCATTTTTAAATAAGAAAATTACATTTTGAAAAAAAATAGAAGACTGACATTGTTCTACATGTTTGCAAATGTCTTTCATGGCTGGCTTAATAGAAAACAGCTATATTTTTACATCTGGTACAGTAGATGAAAAGGAAATAACATTTTCCTGCCTTTACAAATAATTGTCGTGAATGTTAACTGTTGTGTCAACTTGAGTGAGAAGTGACCAACTGATTGGCTTAGCATAGTTCTGGGTATGAATGAACAGACTTACTGATGAGGGAAGCTCCACCCTGAGTGTAGCTGGCACCAACCAATAGGCTTGTATCCTGGAGAGAATAAAAAGGGAAAGGAGGAAGGCTCGCCTCTGTCTCTTCAGAGGAGCTCCAGTCTTCCCCTCCCTTTGGACATTGTCTCCTGGCTTCCAGCACAGTCCCTTTCACTCCCTGACATGGGCTCACATAGGACTCCACAGTGAGCTCCAGGCCTTTGCCTTTTGACTGGATTCTTCAGATCTCCAGCACGATGATGGCCCTTTTACCTTTGTCTACACCCGGCTCTGCAGGAGGCTGTTATAAGGCCATCTATAAATTCATATACAGTAACACCTTGGTTTGTGAGCATAATTCATTCTAGAAACATGCTTGTAGCCCAAGCACTTGTATATCAAAGCAAATTTCCCCATAAGAAATAATGAAAACTCAGGTGATTCATTTCACAACTCAAAAATACTCATATAAAAATCATTACAATACTGTGATGTAATACAACATAATAAACAAAATACAGAATGTAAAAAAACACAAATTAACCTGCACCTACCTTTGAATATCTCTGTGGCTGGTGTGAGGGAGACAAGAGAGAGGAGGTTTACTGTGTGGACAATTTTCACCATCATGAGTGGACTCGCTGCTCTCTATTGGCTCAGTGGAATCTTTTTCTTTTCACGCAGCTTTAACAATGAACCTATCCCATGACACTTGGCTTTGCCTCCTTTTGAGAATTTTGGGGAAACGTGACATTTCATTGTCGTTAAACAAATTCATTGCTTGTGTCACCACAGCCTTATTCAGGTGGCACTTTTCTACAAAATTTTGCAGTTTCCCACATTACACACACACACACACACACACACACACACACACACAAAATCTGTTTCTCTAGTGATCACTGACTGGCACAATTATAGATATCTTTTTTGTTCCAATTTTAGCAAATGGCAGTTTCTTAAGGGTTAGTTCAGTGTGGAGTCCAAAACCATTTAAATGAACTATTCATGATCTGTTTTCTTTATAGTTTATTGGTTTTTCCTATGTTTTGAATGGATCTTCTCATATTCAATGTTCAACATGTAATAAAACTCATGATATTATCCATTTTGTCTAGGACATCTTCAAGTGAGGCTTACCCTCTCTAAATTTGTATTGGTAAAAAATTTGAGGGCTCCTAGTGGAATACAGTGCCACCACAGTGGTTTATGCTAAGACATCACAGTCTTAGCAACCATTGCTGCTGTGTGCATATTAATGTAGTGGGGAAGTGCATGAACCCATCCTCGTGTCATTAAGAAAAAAGTTTAGGACCCACAGTCTCCCTGAAAGAGTCTCTGCAGCTCCCAGAGGTTTGTAGAGCACAGCTTGAGGACCACTATTTTAGGGGAATAAGGTAGCAATTGCATTCCGCATTTTTATCCTGTTGGCTTTACAGTGTTGTGTATTGAACTCAGGGCCTCTTACATGCTAGGCAAGTCCTCTACCCATGAGCAGCACCCTCGGCCTCTGTTGTTTGTTTGTTGAGATGGTGTCTCACTATGTTGCTGGCCCTAACTCCTGGACTCAAGTGATTCTCCTGCCTCAGCCTTCTGAGTAGCTGGGATGACAGGTGCACCACTGATCCACCTTGGACTGTCTGCATTTACTATAACCAAATGCCACACAGCGAACAATTTATAAAGAATAAAGCTTTTTGAGGCTCACAGTTCTCAAGACTAGGAGGTGTAGGACTGAGGACCTTCTTGCTGGGTTGTGACAGAGCAGAGGACTCCTCATGGGGGCACAGACAAGCCAGGCAGAGAGTGCTCACTTAAGGAAAAGGGCTACTCCCTTTAGAATCCATTAGTCCATGTATGGATTCACCCACTCATGAGGCGGAGCCCCGGGGATCCAACCGCCTCTTAACAGTCCCCCGGGGTTCACCTCTTCACACCTCACAGTGGGGATTAAATGTCAGTAGGTGTTTTGGTGGGGACCTTCAAAGCATAGGACAGTCTGCACAGGCTGCCCTAGAATAGTTGTAACAGGAAGATGATTTCCAGAGAGGTGGGTGTCAGGATGTCAAGGGTCCAGCTGCCCCTTCTTCAGAGTTTGGATTTGCTGGTCCAATTCATTTTAAAGAAAGAGTTTAGCCTTGCCCTGCTGCTCTTGACCAACAAGCCCTACTATTTCCTGTAGGTACCATGAACTGAACGCTCACAGGACACGATGTCCACGGAACATGCTCGTCTGGTGGCAGCACTTACGGCCATCGCCCCCACTCAATCCTCAGCATCCACAGGAATGCGGAGGAGGGGCGCTGCCCAAGGGACAGGAAGTAATGTTACTGCAAGTGCATTGAAAACTTGTCAAGCCAGTGTGGGTGTTGGAGGTCCCCACCATTGGGCAACCGTGCAAAAACCAGAGTATCAGATTTCATTTACTCTTTCAGGCTCCTACGCTAGGGAGGCAACATCGTGTTCACACAGGCGGGTCTCATTTATTTCACTTATGAGTATGGTTTCCAGTTGCATCCATTCACCTACGAAAGCCTCAAGTTTATCTTTCTGTATGGCTGAGTAATACTCCATTGTATAACAATACCACATCTTTTCCATGCGTTCCTCCATTGAAGGACATTTGAGTTGTTTCCAAGATTTAACTCTGAAAGTCAAAATAGATACTGGAAAGGGGAAAGAAATGGCTCAAAGGGAAGGAACAACTGGGATGAGGGAAAGGAGAAAAGAAAGAAGGGAAAAATATATATGTATATACGCAGGGTAGCTGGGATAATTGTACGGCTGATTTCTAGTGGTCTAACGAAAAGAACAGTTAATGCTTAAAATTTTAATTATTTTAAACTTTTTGACCAATTCTGCATGCTTGTATCTGGTAATCTGAACAACTAATTTGAAGACAACAATATGCAATATAACAACCATTGTTGTATTCCTATCATCTTGTTTAGTGAAATTCTGTATCATCTCTGATTTTGTTTATTCTCTTTAAAATAAAAAAACCACAGGATATTGGGTAAGTGCAAAAGCAATTTCACAGGCAGTTTTTCACTCCCAAGTTGTTTTTATTTTTGCAGTATTGGGGATTGAACCCAGCACCTTTGTAATGAACTACATCCCCAGCCCTTTCATATTTTTATTTTGAGACAAAGTCTTGCTAAGTTTCCCAGGCTGGGCTGAAACATGAGATCCTTCTGCTTCAGCCTCCCAGAATGCCAGTGCCCAGTTCCTCCACTGCTTTTAACTTAGTTAAAAACCACTGCAACCAATCTGCAGCCAACAGACATTTGTTAGGTCAGGGCCTCTACCAGGAGGCAGCGAGCTGTTCACAAGTAGTGACTTGAGAAGGAGCTAATTCTGAAGCTGGTTCTGTTCCAGATTTGGACTGCTGGACTTAGATGTCTACAAAGGCAACGTGCATTTTTATAAAACTTCTGGGATCGGTGGCTGTGGAGTTTATTTATTTATTTATTTATTTATTTATTTATTTTTTAAATTCTTCGAGACAGGCTCTCACTGTTTAGTCCAGGCTGGCCTTGAACTCAAGAAAACAGCTCTGCCTCAGCCTCCCAAGTGCTGGGATTGCAGGCATGTGCCACTATGCCCAGTTGTAGCAGGCATTTAGAAATATTTTTGTTCTGCAATTCAGTAATAATATAGTTTAAAATTGTGTGCCTAGTGTCATCAGCAACGTATTTCACACCACACTGGTTTGCTTGATCTTGCCCCCAGACCTCCATAGATACATTTCATCATTTTGTCACCGTTCAGTTTTTTCAAGGGCAACTGAAATCTCTCAGCACAATGGAAGTAGAGTCCAGAGCGGCGGTTTGGGCAGGGATCCTGACCTTACCCTGTCTCTGTCTCCCATCTGTCAGATGGGCGTGGAAGTGCCACACCCAGCACAGCATGAGGCCTGGGGCCAACAGTGCAGTACACCCAGCGAAGTGCTTGGTCTGCAAGGGGGTTCAGTGTGCGAGGAAGGCGACCAAGGGAAGTGAAGATTAATCAGCTGTGTTAGCCCTACAGACACTCGAGCCCTGGGAACCCTAGTTAAACTGTCTGCTGCCCTGCCAGCCCCAGTGCCAGCCACACGCTCTGTGAGTCTGGGGCTGGAGTCCCTGCCTGTGCCCACCCCACACGGCTTTCCTTCCTCACCTCTGGGGCGTGTCACAGGGCTGTGGCTGGCAGCACATCAGGGTCTGGAGCCACACCTGTGACAAGGCCCTCTCCACAGCACCTGCACGGCTGGCACTGGGCAGGGTCTGTAGCGGAGAAGTGAGGCACCTGGCACCTGGGTGCTTTGCACTCCCAAAGCAGCCTCCGACTATGAGGAGCACACATGTGGGCTGCAGTGTATGGAGGGAGGCGCATATGTGGTGTGGTGTGTGTGTCAGTATGCACAGAACGTGTGATATATATGTGTATTACGTGTGTGGGGTGTGTCCAGTGTATGTGTGTGATGTGTATAGTATCATATATATCTGGTGCATGTGGTGTGAGTCAGTGGTGTGTGTGTGGAACGTGTGTTTGATGTGTATCTGTATGATGTGTGTGGGGTGTATGTGGTACCTCTGTGTTTGCATGTGTGTATGGCATGCAGTGTGTGTGCACATGGTATGTGATGGTATATATGTGAATGATGCATATGAGGTGTGTACTGTGGCACACGTGTTGTGTGTGGTGTTTGGGGTAGGTGGGAGGAAGTACACAGAGTGTGTGGGTGAGGGATGGGTATGTGCATGTGTGGTATGTGAGTGAGAAGTGTACATATGCACATGTGGGGTGTGTGTGCACCCATGTATATGTACACATGTGGTGTGTGTGTGTGTGTGGATGTGTTATGTGTGCTCTGTGCAGCATGCACGCATGCGATGCATGTATATGTACTCACAAGTAAGTGTGCACAGCTGACATCATGCCGTGTAGAGCAGACGTGGTTGCCCAGCACTTGGCCCTGCCTTTATACAGCAGCACAGTGCACCCCACGTCGGTGCTGCAGGCCTCACTCAGGAGCCCCAGCCCCTGCTCCCGCGCCCTCTGAGCTGAGCCAGCACATGGGAGGATGGAGTCTTTGCCCTGCAGCAGAGAGATGCCAGTTGCATTCCTAGATTCAGAGCAAAGCAAGTTTCCTGAGCGGCGCAGTGCATGGCCACCTCCTCCTGCTGGTGTCTCGTTTCCTCTCCTGCACCAGGACTGCCTCAGGATCTCTCCGCTGAGCCTCCCGAACAGCCCCCAGCATGCACAGCACTGGAGCTGAGGCCTCCTCTGCTGTTACTGCCCCAGGGCCCCTGGGTTCCGTGCACACCAGAGCAGGTTCTGCTTGTAAAAAGTTGGCCCCTCTCTCTCCTGCCCCACCCAAGAAACCTCCCAGGCTTGGCTGGCTTCAACAAGCCTTTTCCGAATGACTTATCCAGAGTGCAATGCACAGCGCAGGACCTACAGACCAACAGCTAGGATGCTCAGTGTCACATCTCCTCCGGGAGAGCACCCAATGGGACACAGCTGGGCTGACCAGTTACCCCCAGCACTGGGCACAGGTCTGTACATGGATGGACTCCCAGCAGCCCCCTCTTGGCTCCTGCCCTTGCTAGATTGAACGCAGGTATTTTCAAGGGTGGAAAACAGACCTCACATAGCGGACATAAGGTGAAGACTTCAGACCTAAATGTACACTCCTGATGAAGGATTGCCCTGCTTCACAATCCACCTGCAGCCGCGCGCTCTGTGCTCTGTGTGCAAGGGTCCTGCACACACATGCTGCCAGCTGGAGATTCCTCCTCAAGCTTGAAGTTTGGCGCCAAGCAGAGCTTGGCTGCATCCCATCGCTGAAGTCCACAGGGCCTAAGGGTCATTATCAACTTAGTTCCATTCTGAAGTTGTTTATAAGGTGCTCATACAAGGTGTGATGGAAACATACAGCAAACGTTTGCCACGCCGACCCCATCGCCCTAGCCACTCCCTGAAGCCGCTCTGGAGGTCCTCCTCACGGTGCCCTCTCACGACTACCTGGGTGTGCTGGGTCAGAATGTTTACGGCAATTTCTGCAAATACAGCCTAGGTGGGTGTGTCTGTACCCATCTTATTCACTGGGTCTGGCACTGTGTGACTTCCGGTTCTCCTCCAAAGTCAAAATGACCGTGAAAGGTGGTGATGTGTGTGTGTGTGTACGTGTGTGTGTGTCAGTGTGCACAGAACATGTGTGATATGTATGTGTATGCATGTGTGTATGGAAGGAATGTTTTAAATTGATTCAGGACATAGAGGCAGCCAAGACAGAGCAACTAAAGACACTCATGAAAGAGCACTTCCAGAACTGTTTCAAAAAGTGGCAAAAACAATGGGATGAGTATGTTTGAACTGTGGGGGAGGATTTTGAGAAGGCTTAGTGGCCATGTGTCTCTTACTATAGTAATTTTTAAAAATTCACTGTTATGTTTTGATTATGTTTCATAGCCCTAAGCATCTCAGCTGAATCTAGAGCTAGAAAACCATAGATCTGACATCTTAACTATCCTTCAACTAGTTAAACCCACATCCTATGCCAAGGCTATAAATGGAAGGGAATGTTTCCTTCCTCCCTTTCATGAGGCCTTCTTTATCTTTCTGATGCTGAGGATGGAACCTGGGGCCTCATGCACACTGAGCACATGATATCTCCCCAGGGCACACACTGGCCCTGCAAGGTCTTTTGAATTTTTTTCTCTGCAGTTCTTCACTTCTTCCTTCCTCTTTGCTCTCCAAATATCCTGATCTGTGATTGTCTTTGGTAGAAGGGAGAACGGGAGAAATGAGATTCATTTTGATACATGCTTGTCAAGGAAATATTTTAAAATGGAGTTATGCCTCTTAAGAAAAAGCCTTAAAAGCTTCTACTGGAATTTTTGGTCCCTGAGGTTTGGGGATGGTCCCTTGAGAACTGTAGCAGTACAGGATTTGGGACACCCTGGGGGGATGTAGTTACCAGCTTGCTGAGGAGAGTCTTATCATAGTACATTTTCCCTTTCAATTTATTCTCTTGGAAAATTGTAAGTGAGTTACAATGAGGTTTTCAGGATTTTTTTTTTTTTTACCATATCAGTGTATATGTTTTATCACGTAACTGACATTTTTCGGTCTTGTAAAATTGTCCCTGGATCTGAGGTTTCCTCACACACATCCCTTTCATTAGAGTGCCTGCTTATTGCCCACAAAACAGTGCACCAGGATAGATGGAGGGACCAGTCCTGGGAGTGAGCCCCATGATCCTGTCATCTCTGGAGCCTGTGGATGATGTCCTCTGTTCCCAAGCCCTGCTCTGTGACATCACTGCGTGAATGGCATAACCTGAGGCTGGACCTGCTCGTGACTACAATACCCTGAGCACTGCACCCAGCAGTATGTGCATGTGTTTTCCTTTAAACAGTCCCACAGTGTAGAGATTGGTACCAGTCCCATTCTTCAGAGGCTCAGAGGACAAGCACTTGGCAAAAGTTTCACAGCTGATCAGCGGTGAGCTGCGGCTCAAACTGATTCTGTCTCCAGAATAACAGTCTTCTATTTTCTTCTAGGACAGCAAGACTTTAAGGTGTGTGTCTGCAAGTGGAGAAAGACAGGGCCAGGCTGGCCCTCTACCCTCCCAGGTAGTGTCCAGCCATTCTGGCAGGGAGTCTCTGCTGGGGCTCTTGTCCATGTCCATAGCTGGGCTTCAGAGTGTCCAAAAAAATCCCCTGGAAAAACTATACAGGAGAGTGTGTGTGCCTGTGCACATGTGAGTGTGTATTCTGCAGTGATTGTGCCACTTCAACAATTCTTAAGGGGTTGATCACAACTTCAGAAAGTTCTGCCACTGTGAAGTAAGGGGAGATCAGTGTTCTACCTTATCTATTTCTCTTCTGGGCTTTTCTGAAACTTTTCTGACTACTTTTGTCTGCCATTTTGCTGATCCACTGGGACACCAGTCCTGGCCTGTTGAGTGACAATGCAAGGTGAGTGGACCATAAGGTATCCCCCTGGCTCTCCCTGTGCAGGTGTGTCTGGCTGCCACTTTCCTTCTGACATGCCACCAATGCTCAGTGGGCTCTGAGTCATCTCTGGGTGGAGACATTGGGCATTGAGCCTTGTAGTGGATTGTTAACTGGTGGTCAACTTATAACCTCCAGCTGAACTGAGTAAGCGTGGTGCTGGGTGTGGGAGGCCCACCTGGGGACTGTTGCCAGCAGCATAAGAGGCTGCTGAGAGCTGAGAAAGGCTGTTGGGAGCTGGTAGGAGCTCTAAGGAGCTGTTGGTTCTTTTGGAGGAGCTCGTCATGCTGGCTTTCCTGATGAACTTAACTATTTTCTTCCTATGAGGAGCTCATAACCTTGTTGGCACTGAGAATGGCTTCAGTTCACTTTGGGGGAGCTCTGGTCCTCAATTTGAGCATCGTTTCCTGGCTCTGGAGGGGAAGATGGTGCACTGCCAGTGTCCTGGAGAAGCTTGCTGCCTTGGCTTTACTGATAGGAGCTCAGCTATCAGAGGAGCTGGGGACCTCTACTTTCACCACTGGAGGAGCTCAGGACCTCACTGTAGTGGAGGATGGCTGTGGTAATTTTCAGGGGAGTTCTGGTTCTTACTTTGCACATCACTTCCTGGCTTCAGTGCAGATCCCTCAGCCTGCTAGCACAGATCCTTCATCCCATTGGCACAGGCTCCCTAGATTCCACTACTGACCTTGGGCCTTACCAGCACAGATCCGTGAAACAGGCCTGCAGGAGACATTGTCATGGGCTCTGGGCCTCCAGTTGTATTCATGGGAGGCATTGTTATGAGCTTTAGGTAATCAGCTGGACTCATGCAGGGCAATTCCATGGAATCCAGGCCCTAGTTTTCTTGGTCTTAGTGTGTGGACAGATTTCATGTACTATTTTGTATATCATTCTTTGGGTGACTATTATAAATAACCTTATAAACTATGCATCCTGTATTATATTATTTCCCCTTGCGAAAAACCCCCAAATGATAACAAGCCTGAAGTGCCTTCTTGTAGCCCTCCAAAGCTGTTTGGTCATGGGGCAGGAGAGTTCAGTTTTTCTGGTGCCGGCAGGTCCACTTGTTAGCAGAGCAGGGGTCCCTTCCTCTCTCCACCGGGCTCTCAGCGGGAACTTGATGTTGAACCAGTGGGTGGTTAATTCAGCATGCCCTTCAGACAGGTCTTGGACTCGAGGGTCCCTACAGTGACGAGGCTAAGGCTGTCCTTTAAGCAGATGCAACATGAGAGAGGAAGAAGAAACAATAGCTGTGGTCTTACTGACCCATCTTCCTGGAGTAAGAGCTAAGGATGAATGGTCGTGTGGAGCCACTTCAGGCAGACTGAAGAGCACAGAGATGAAAATGCCAAGCACCCAGTGTTCCTAAACTCTAAGTAGCTGCCTTCTGAATAGAACTCAAGTCAGCAATGAAACTCAGAACTACAGACAATCACAGGCACTTGGGAACAAGTTGCTGTGGTCCCAGTTAAGAAGAGCCTTCCCTAAAACCTGGACATTCACTCCCAGATCACTTTTCCAGAACTGGCCAGAAACCCATAAAACCACCACCAATTTTTCCATTTGTCTTTGGTTGAGGAAAATTCTCTCTACTGACTGGGGACCAAAGTCCTTGTTTCTCATTTCTTCTTGCTTTCCTGCCCCCACCCCAAACTGAAAAGAGCTTTCTTTTAATGGATTAAGGCCACTTCTTGACAAATACCAGAAGAAGGGTATGTTATTCTCTCGTTCCACTTGTCTGTATTTGGAACGGGATGAGAGCCAGGTTCTGAGCAGCACTTGGCTAGTAATTGGCAGATCTACCCCATTGTTGTTCAGCGGGCTGGAGCAGTAGGGGTGTTGTTTTGTTTGAACCTGAGAATTGATTTTTGCCTTGAGCTGCCTTAAATCCTTGTTGAACAGGCAGTTGGAAGTACATTAACAGGAGTGAATCCTGAGTGAGGGCTAGGAAGTGGCCTAAGTTCTTACTGCCTGCAAGCCATGTCCTGGGGCCTCTTCACTGTCTGGAGGAAGCAGGAAAAGATCCTTGGAAACAACCCAGTCTTAAAAGAATCCCTTCCTTCTATTACAAATTTGAAAATTTACAAAACATACAACATAGTCATTTCTGACATGAGTGACTCTGGAAGATATTATACCATGTGGTCTAAACCAATCACAGGAAAACAAAATTTGCATTTTCTTCTTTATATGTGGAACCTAAACTAGTGACACTTGCAGAAGCAGAGGACAGAGCAGTGGGCCCCTGTCACTGAGTGGACATTGGGAAGATGTTGCTCAGAGGGTACAAACTTCAGTGAAACAGGAGGAAGAAGCTCAAGAGCTCTAGAAAATAATGATGTATATTATATTGAAAATTACTGAGGAAGCAATCTGAAGTGTTTTCACCACCAAAAAAATTAAATATGTGAGGTGATGGGCGGTTTACTTCAATTAATTTAAATCAGCATGCAATGTATACATATACCAAAACATCACATTGTAGACAATAAATATACATAATTTATGTTCATCAATTACACCTTAAAAAAGCTAAAAAATATATAGTTGAGATAATGAACTTCAGTGCCCCATTTTGCCTTCTTGAAGTACAGTGAATCAGCAATAAGGAAGGGGTTGCTTATTGAAAACTGGGACAGAATTACAGGTTCTCGCAGTGAGGTAGTATGAAACCTTCAAAACCTCACCCTGCAGCCTAAAGCAGTGCTTCCCTCACGTATGAGTGACCTTGAACGAGTCACTTACCCTTGGTCCCTCAGTTTCCCTACCTACAGCCAGTACATTGCCTGATCAGAGCCAAATGGGCCTGGGCCAGCTCTAAATAAGGGCTGACAGTGGCTGTCATTGCTGCTGCTGAGAATAGTTACTTCCTCACTCTGTGCGCGAGCAGAGCCTGAGTTAGGAGGCCTTTAAGGGCACTGTACACCCCACCTCCTCTTTTCCCTGCCAAAAGTCCCTCATTCCCAATAAAAGCCTGTTTCTTCTCATTTTAAATGTCTCAAAGAAAGGAGAATCAATCAAGTTCTCAGTGTCCTGATGTGTAACAATCCTTCCAGTCAGGGGTTTTCCTCAGAAGTAAATTCACCTCACTTCTGGAAATTAAAACCATTTCTCTGAAGCCATACTAAGACAGCGAAGTGCTTTTCTTCTTAAAATAACTCACCTATTCTTAAATGCTCCATTAAACCCCATTTATGGCTTTGCTTTTCTTAGAAGGAATTGGTGTCACTGAACTTTTCTGTGGGGCTCATTTCTATAGCCGATTTGACCTGTTTTGGTGTTTTTTGTGCATAACTCTTCAAAATCAAAGCCACCATGTAGATGAGAAGATTAACACAATTTTTGATTATGCTCCAGGTAAGTGACAGATGAAGGCATAACCATTGTCCATTCCATTCCTGTTCAATCTTGGCACCATATCGTTCCCAAGGTCACAACCGAAGACACTAGTAAGTGTTTCCCACACCTCAATGAAGCAATGCAACTTGGCCTTTTTCCAGGTCGTAACTTTCTCCCACTCAATGCTATTTCTGGATCTTATAATCTTTTTGAGCCTGTCCTCGACTCATGCCTACATGGGACTCATCCTTAAATGTCATGAGCAAAGTAACCTTGAGAAAGGACATTTGACTCTACTCATATCAAAGACACTGATAGCCATATTTCTTGAGTCAGCTCTAACAATGTGCAGTACTGGGGACAGTCAGGAACAGGTTGTGCCTGTGGCAACCTTCTTTGGGAGCTTCCTCTCTGCCATCATCCCAGAGGGCACAGCTGCAAAGTGTATCTGGATGTTCCTTCTCTCTGGTGCCCACATGCAAATGTGGTTCTCAGCACTCTACCCGAGTGTTATTTTATCTGAGAGCTGGAAACTCTGGAGATGTATTTGAGAGCCTCACAAAGGGAAAACTTGATGTACTTACAGCCTGGATGCCATTCCGATGAGCTCTTTGGAGAGATATGGAGGGGGAAAGTAGGACATTGTGAAATCAAACCAATAATTATAGTGTCTTATAACTCCAATGTGGTTGTGAATTATTGATTCGAGTCCCACTTTCCACTGGGCCTCTGTCTGTGAGCAGTATTCTTAAGAGAGAATTATGTAGCTGCTTGCTACATAGCTGCAAGTCAGATTTATTTCCAGCAATCCTTTATGTGTCCCTCCACCTGTTCAGCTGTCCTTCCTCCTAGCTCAGTGTCATTTCTGAGTTTCTGTGGGTGCTGAGGGCTGCCCAAGCCCTTCCCAATCCCAGGACACCCTGTGCAGCATCGGTACCCACGCTCGGCCCCTTTCCCACCTTTACTGCTTTCTTCTTGTTCATATGTGCACATTTGTCCCCCCAGTCAGAAGGTGAACCGGGTGCTACCCTTCTTTTCCAGCCCTTGGTACATTGTAGAAGACGGGCCTTTAGGCCAGTGAGCTCCCCCAGCCCTGCCAATTCAAGAATCACCTGGGGAGTTTCACAAAATATCTATGCAGTCGAAATCTCTGGTGGTAAAACTGAAGAATCTGTCTTTAATAAACAATTACAGGAGGTAAATATAACAATAGTTATAGGTTGAAATCTACCCCCAAAATCTGAGGGGACTTTGGGTTGAGTCATATTCATGGCACTTAGATTGCAGAGCTGCTGAGGCTTGAGCTTGATCTCAAGATGCAAAAAGCTTTCCTCCCTAAGAAGCACTCTGAAAGTGTATGCTGTTAGGGTCTTTGAGAACATCTGGCTGCCATAGCACTGTGTACATTGAGATACTGGCTTTTTGTTCTCCAGAGATACTTGCATATTTACTTATTTTTATGTCTTGCATCCCATCCTCTTCCAAACCTGAATAGCACTGCTCTTACTGGTTAACCAGTTTTGCATTGAGATATACAAGGCGTGGCTTTGCAACCATCATCTTCCATCTCTCTTCCTTTGAAAGAAGGTTCCTTCTTGGTCAATACACAGGATCAACTCTATTCGGGTTAGTGGATAATAGTGGTTTTATTCATGATATGCTTGGCCAATCTTGTAAGTATAACCCCAGTCATGGCCATTGCCATATTCCTCATACTTTTCTAGGCGGGGCATATTTAGGCAGTTTTGTGTCTGTTCATTTATTCATTCATGCCCTGGGCTGGCCCACTTTAATAAAACGTTATCTGCAGCCATACTAATCTGTGGATTGGAGTGTCCCATCAGCCACCAATCTTGTGTCTTGGATATTCTTGTGCACATCCACATGACATGTTCACATGACAAATGTTTCTTCCTCTGAAGGTCACTTCTTATGTAATATCTACCTGTTTTATTTTTAATTACCAAGATGATGTGATATCAGTATCAATAAAACCCCTTATTAAGAAGGTAATACACTAAGGCAATGTACTGGATAGGTTCTAGAGATTCAAAGATTAATAAAACCAAATCCTTGTCCTAGATAAGACCATACTCTGATGGGAGAGACAGAGAACCATTCATCAAAAAGCAATTTAAAGCTGGAAAGCAGATGCCAAGAATGAAATGAACAGCCCAGCTGCTAAACTCTGCTAACCTTAGGAGGAAGTCTAAGTTAGACCATCACGGGCAGCTAGGAAACCTCAATGAGAGCTCATTGTAACTTAGGGCTTGGTACAGCAGAGACCTAATACATGCTTCCCAGTGATTAAATAAATAAGTGAATGAGGGTAAGATATGAACTATGCCTGGGAGTATGGGTAGAGCTAACTCAGAGAACACACACACACACACACACACACACACACACACACACACACAGAGTTTACCAAAAAGCATGACTGCTTTACAGAGAATAACATAAATAAGAAGTTAGGAGCTTACACCCTCTTGTTAAGCTTAGTATTTGTATTATTGGCGGTGTCATGTATGAGTGATAACTAAATTAATAGCACTTACTAGATATTGTTTGTATTTGGTATAGAGATTAGCATAAATTCACAAATGCAGAATATAACAGGAGGACAAGGGAAATCTCTATTCAATAAGCTAAGCTATGTAAGTAACTGCTGGATTCATTTTGCAGCCTAATAATTTGTATCCCACATCCTTTCAAAACAGATTTGATGGCAAACGAAACGCAACATCGATAGTGAGAAGGGAGTGGCGAGGGATGGAGCAGAAGTTTAAAAGGTCTGGAGGAAGCCAGAATAATTGAGTTTTCTTGTAGATTGAATTGGAAAGAAATCCCGAGGGTTAATTAAAACTAGGAAACAAATGTGCAATATGAGAACCGCTGTTGAATTCCTACCATCTTGTATGGTGAAGCTCTGTATTGTTTCCAACTTTTTAAAATGACTTGTCATTGTCTTTGGCTGTTTGATCAGTCCTGTACTCTTCCACCTGGAGGACCGAGCAGCCTCACTGATGATAACCGTGTGGAGTGTAGCGACCACTGTTCATTTCTATCATTTTGTTTTGAGGTCATGTATCACCTTTGTTGTTTCTGCTTTTGTCTTCACTCTTGTTTTGTTACTTCTTTCCTCTTTAAAAAAAGCCTAAGAAATAAGCACGTTGGGGGGTGAAGAAAGACAAAATCTTTCTCTTGGTCCTAGTTTCTGAAGGAAATTTTGTCATGGATTTGGTTTTTCGCCCCACACTAATCATTAATTACTGCTGTGCCTACTTTTAGTGCTAGTGGGACTACGAGCAAGGTACCTGACATTTTCTGTGGTGGACACTGTGTGAAATCCTACATACACATTTTAAAAACTCGAATTCTTCTCTGGGCATAGCGGCACATGACTGTAATCCCAACACTGAGGGAGGCTGAGGCAGGAGGATCACAAATTCAAGTTCCATCTGGGCAACTTAGTGAGACCTTGTCTCAAAATTTAGAACGGGCTGGGGAAACTCAGTGGTGGAGGATCTCTGGGTTCGGACACCAGTATGTCTCGTGATAATTAATAATAACAGTAAGGATAAAGCTGTCCTAAAATTTGGTCCTATTACCTCACCTCTCACCCCTCAGCTTTGCACGCAGCTCCCTTTTTGTGCCATCTTTCCTAAGACAGCTGGATGCTTCCCACGAGCAGGCCCAGGGTCTGGATACAGAATGTGGTGAGAACACTGTGCCTCCTGGCAGGGACCTCCCATGGCAGATAAGGAGAACTGGCTTCAGAGAAGCCTTTATCTGCAGGGAGGATCAGGCAGGCATGCAGGGCAGTGCTCCACCCCAGCCATAGGGAGCTGCAGGAGGATGTGGCAGGGCTGAACAAGAGGAAGCCCCATCTGGGCACTGGGCACACTGGTTTCCACTGTCCCCCATCTCTGTCATTTAGAAGCAACTGTGATGTGGGAGCCAAAGCGCTGGATGTGGGGCCCCACATTCAGACCCAGCTCTGCATGGCTGGCTGTGCACGTCAAAGCTCTCGTTTACCTTTCTTTCGCTTCAGTTTCTTCATCTGTTCATGTGGCAAGAAAGAGATTCACCATCTACTGGAGGTGGCCATGAAATATTGAAACAGAAGTTACAGTGTATAATTAGACTCTGATTTAAAATCTTCTGTGTTCTTATTTTTACAAAGGTCCAAGGAAGCACCACGATTCTACACTGTCAGGTTTGTAGACTGTATTAGTTACTTTTCTCTCATTGCTGAGACAAAATAGCCAACACCCAAAGTTAGAGGAGGAAAGGTTTATTTAGCTCGCAGTTTGTGGAGGTTTCAGTATGTAATCAGCCGGCTCCAAGGCAGGGTGGCATGGCACAGGGGCAACAGTTCCAGGCGTTCTGAGGCTGTAAACTGGCTCAAATCCAGGAACTGGTTGACGGGCTGTGATTCCCTATTACTCTGATTTGAAGTAGGTTTCTGTGACTCCACAGATGGTAGTTTTGGCAGAAGCATCACACACAGCAAAGGCAAATCCCTTTCCAGAAGATGTGTCTATACCAGTGAAGACAGAGCCCAGTCCCTTCCATGACCGAAGTGGTCCAATATAATCAACCTGCCACCAGGTCACAGGTTAATCACCCCGGGGAATGGTGCTATAGTGGGGACTCCGTGTTGGCCATGGCTGCTGGCATACTGGACATGCAGCAGTGGCTGTAGCCAGATCAGCCTTGGTGAGTGGGAGTCCATGTTGCTGAGACCAAGCATAGCCTCGATCCCTGGTGCCATGGCCACTCTGTTCATGAGCCCGCTGTGCAATGACAGGGGTGGCTGAAGAAGGTTGGCCACTACGCGCAGAATGGGTCACCTTATCCACTTGATCATTACAGTCAGGTTTCTGGACTTTCTTACGTTTTTCTTTAAAGCACATTATAACCTCCAGGTACCCTTTGATGTATCCTGGTGGTTGGCTACCCCGAGCCCTGCCTCTTCTTTCCTGTCCTCATTGAGCACCACCCACCCTACATAAGAAAAAGAAGGGATGAAATAATATTTATTATTGCACAAGTATTCTTACAGAAACAAAGGGCATCTTCTCAGGAGGGCTCACTGGTATCACATCGCCTCCTTGATCTCCCCGCCCCCGTCATTTTCCCTTGCCCCTCTTAGTTCATCCACAGGCACCTGTGGTTTTCAGATAGCTGTGATCAGAACAAATACATTATCTGCTTTTGGTGGTTTTATTTATTTAACACAGTTATAAATATTTCCTAGCTTTCTACATCCCTTCGTAATCATCTCTGCTACTTGTTGTAAACTGTTCACGGAGTAAAACATCATATTGAAAATGATAATTTTCTGACTGCTGGCTTCTAAGGTTTATTTAATAAATAATGCCATAATGAATACCATCCATTTATAGCCTCTCTTCACCCGTTATGAGTTAAGGGGAAAAAGTGTTTATATTCATTTTTTTCTAAAAGTTGGGCAACACTTTCCAAGTTCCCTACAAGCTGAGCATCTATCAGCCACCCAGACCCATCTCTGCTTTATCTCGCTTTATTTTCATGGGATCTTCTGGTCAGTGAGGAAAGGATTTAGCTGCCATTTCTAATCATGAATTTTCCCATCAACAAATGTCTTTGAACACTGTTTCTTGTTCTCTGAAAAGGCCAGAAGAGTTACGTAGATTCCTTGTTAACACTTGCCCCATTGTAGCCTGCACTGCAGAACCAATCTTGCCCAAGGCAAGAATGGGAATTCTGTCAAACAGAGCACAGGCTCTATGCATAACCCTGGCCCTAATCAGCCAAAGAGCGTGCAAGGGTTCTCAACCCAGAGCCTGTAAACCAGGGCCCAGCCAGGAGCTGAGGACCACCCTATGTCTCTAAAGCAGAACACAGTTCATGGGGTGGTTACACAGACCATGGGAGAGCTGAGAGTCTGAGTGGGGCTGAGGGCCGAGTGAGGAGCTGGCAGTGTGGGACGTCACTAGCATCCCAAGATCTCAGGACAGCGTCATCGGCAGAAGCTGTGCCCAGAGGCCCATCCCCAAGGGAACGCAGGAGGTGAGGCCACCCTATGGAGATGCCACCGGAGGCAGCCAGGAGCATGGACGTCGGTCTTGTTTGCAGTGCCTTTGTGGAGGCTGGCGGAGTAGCTCAGCGGTGCAGCGCCTGCCTGCATCCCCTTCAGGATGAGTCACGGAATGGACATACAGGTCAGCCATGCACAGCTGTGCTCGGAGTGGCAAACGGTTCTGTGTTAGTCAGCTTCCCTTCGCCATGGAAAAACCCCAAAGGGGAAGATGTTTACTTCGGCTCATGTTTTGGAGGTTGCTGTCCACCGACTGCTCCGCCCCTCTCAGGCCTGTGGCGAGGTGGACATCGTGGCGGAAGGGCACGGTGGAGGAGGAGAGCCACGCCCCTCGCGGCGGCTGGGAAGCGGGCGAGGGGAAGGGGCCAGAGAGGAAGGGGCTGGCGGAAGACGAAGTCTCCAAGCTCACATGCCCCGCTCAGCTCCCTTCCACTAGGCCCTGCCTCCTGTGTCTTTCACCCCCTAATAATGCCATCAGCCCTGCTGTCATCAGAGGGGTGCTCCACCGATGAAGTTAGGTCACGTTAGACGCCTGTGATTCCAGCATCTTCTGGAAGCCCCACCTCTGAACACTCAGGCCTGTTGGGGAATTGTAGATCTAAAATACAACATTCTGTTCATAATCTGGGCCATAAAGTGATTTATTAAAGGGTGTTAGTAGGTCACAGAGTCTCGGGGAGGCCAGAGTCGGACTTGGGAGCTGCAGTCCCAGGAACAGATGCTGCGGCCCAGTGGGTGGGGTGGGTGGGCAGTTCCTGCAGAGGCAGGACCAGCACTGGGATTGGCCCTGCAGACCCAGTGTGGGACACCATGACTGGCCTTTCCCACAGCTGCCTCAGGAAGCTGATGCCTTATGCCACATGTCACCCATCTTCATACAAGGGCTTGACCCCTTTCCTCATCATGCCAGGTTTCACTGGCTCAAAGTTCTGAGGCTGGTGGCATCTGCTTGTTTGCGGCTGCAAAAGAGGTTGAAGCAGAGTTCTGGTTTCTGCTTTGGGGAATGGAAGACAGTGTGTCAGGCTCATGTTTATGAGTGGACAAGTGTTCCTGTGTGCCAATGGCCACATGTTGGTGAGTGCTCAGTGTTTCCAGGTGTGACCTTCATACAAATCAGTCAGGGCTGGTTCCACTGACAGATGGTCCTGTGTCAGGTAGGGCTGATGGGGAAATCTGCATCTGGGCCATGTGGTAGCTTCATCTTTGGAAGGCACCACGGCAGACAGTGTGGGTGATCACCCAACTTCAGAGTTAGAGCGGAACTCAGACATAAGCCAGCCTCCTTCCCACCCAGCCCTACACCCTTCCAAGTTCCCAACAGCTCCATTTGTTAGGAACATTTCTTTTTCTAACTGTGTCTGATGTAGATTTCTGCAAGGAGATTATTTTTTCATAAATTCAAAATTAGAGAAATAACTATCACCAGAATGTGGTTGGTGCCTTCCTGTAATCTCAGCTCTTGGGGAGATAGAGACAAGTTCCAGCCAAGGCTGGTAACATTTAGTGAGATCCTATCTCAGAATAAAAAAAAATCTAAAGGCCTGGAAATATAGCTCAGCATAAACACCTTGAATTCAGTCCCCAAACCAAAACCCAGCAACAACAAACCAGTGGGTAGAATCAGCCTTCTTTGGGGTCAAGTGTTAGAAGGGTAAAGCCAGGCTCACCCTTTAAAAACCTAGTCTTACAGCTAAGCTCTTAAAACAGCCTGGACATTTGTCAACAGTTGAATGACTGAAGAAAATTATATATTCAGTGGAATATTTTTCAGCCAAAAAGAGGAACAAAGTCATGTCATTTTCAAGAACATAGATGGAACTTCAGATCACCATGCTAAGCAAAATAAGACAATAAGAGAGTTAAACATCATGTGGTTTTATCTCTTATGAGAGACCTAACATAAAATTAGATAAATGAATAAAATAAAGAAGAGATGGTAGAAAATAAGAAATCAGTATCTCAGAAAGAGGAATGAGACCAGGGGGCGAATGACTGAGATGTATTTTGTTATATGCTTGTGCTGTGTCTCCAAAACAAACACCCTTATTCTGTATAGCAAGAATACACTAATAAAATAAAATTAGTAAGTGAATACATTACATACATACATCAATAAAAGAGTCTGCTCTTCAGAGAACAGCAGAGAGCCTTCCACGCACCTCCTCCAAGATGATGCTCCGGTAGAAGAAAGCTGAGGTATCACTGCAGCCACCACGAATAGAGCACCTCTCTTTGCACCTTTCCTTGGAGGCCAGGGCTCTTGGGATGCAAAGGTGAATGAGACGTGGTTCTCGCTCTGAGGAAACCCAGAGTCTGGTAAGAAAGCAAAGCCTGTAAATAGATAGCGGGAGTGTCGCTAAGAACTGCAGAAGAATGAGGAAAATGTGGCAAGACCCTGAACGGGACCAGGAAGGACCAGAGAGGGCTTCAGAGGCTGGCTGCCCTGGGCAACAAGCAGGATGGCCTGGTGAGCACCCACAGCTTCTCTGAGAGGCCAGCTGGGTACATTCCTGGGGATAAAGCTAGACAAGCTGCACCAGTGTGGCCAAGTGGTGACAAGAACTCCAGGTGAAAGAGTTTCTCTTGTGGAAGAGGGAGTTTGCAAACTTTGTTCCTGTATATAGGGTTAAGGTTCTGAGCAGGGGTTTCTAGAAGGATCTTTAGGGGTCACAGACAGAGCCTCTTGCTCCTTCCTCCCACTCATTAAAAAATCAGCGCAGAGCAAAATCCCTCCACAAACCAGGTTTGGTGACTCATATTCATAATCTCAGCACTCTAAGAGGCTGAGGCAGGAGAATTGCAAGTTTGAAGCAAAGCCTGAGCAACTTAGTGACTTGGTGAGACCCTGTTGCAAAATGAATTTTAAGAGGGCCAAGGGTACAACTCAATGAGAAGGCCCTGAGTTCTGTCCCCAGCACCACACACATAACAAACCCTCCACGCAGGGCTTGCACCTGTCCCAAACAGAAAGCAATGGTTAGGCCTCTGTAGCTGTGCATGTGCTTCCTGCACCCTTCACTCCGCCCTGCTGTTTCAGTGCATGAGCAGCCTGAGGCCACACTTGCCCTTGGCCCTGGGCATCTGCAGGTTCTGCATCCCTGATTCCACCCACTGTGGACTGAAGCTGTGTCTTTGAAATTGCATCTGTACTGAGCGTGCACAGACTTCTTTTATGGTGTTATTCCATAAACAAGGAGCGTAACATCTAATCACACCCATTGCACTGTAGTAGGTACTATGTCTCCTAGAGAGGATTTAAAGCGTACGGGAGAAGGTGCATTGGCCACACACAAATCCTCCACCATTCCATACAAGGCTCTTGGCCATCTGTGGACTTCAGTATCTGCAGGGATCCTGGACCAGTTACTTGGGGACAACTGTCAGTGAGTATGGCTAAGTACCAATAAAATCTTATCAATAAAAACAGGCAGTGGGTGTTAATTGGCTCAAGCAAACACCAACCTTGCTCTATGGGACCGAATTCAAACCCCATCATTTCCTTCTTAGTTTATCAGCTGCTTCCTAGCACACAGTTTGAGTTTGGATGTGAGAGGGTAGGGCTGGGACATGAGGCCACCTGGGAAGGGGAGAGGGCACTCAGGAAGCAAAACAGGGTGGGAATGGAGAGGTCCCTTTGGCTGCACTGGGGAAAGCCATCGCTGGGAGGAGGACAGGCCCCATTCTTCCTCCTGGAGTCCTCCTGGCTGCCCATCCTGCTGCCTCACCACGGCTCCACACTGACTGCTCCTTGGCCAGCAGCCACTGGGCAGGAGCTATGTTTCGTCCCTGAGCTGACTGTGCACATGATAATTTATATTTTGGTGCAAAAGCACCTCCAGCTCCCTCGAGATGAAAGACTCTGTATAAAACTGAGTTATGACCCTGCTTATTGGGAGCACCACTGTTTCCAAAAGTGGTGTTAAACCCCTCTGGCATCTGTGAAGGCCTGGCCGTAAAGGATCCTTGGTCATTTCAGCAGCCCTAGTTTTTCGTGCTGATTCTGTAGATGATAAATCACTGTCTTCCAAGTCCAAAGGCAGAGTTTACATTTGCCAAAGGGAGGAAGATCTCCAACTGGTCCAAGCGAGGCTGGAGCTCTGGGAGACGAGGGACACACACACACACACATACACACACACTCCCTCACTCACACACTCACATGTACATATTCCACAGTCATGTGCTCCAGAATAGCTATTCCCTTGTTTTGCAACTTCCTATACATTCTCATGACCCCGGTTTTCTTTGTTTTTTACATCAAAGTTCTGACTTGGTAATGTTCCACTGATTTTTGCTGAATGGCTCTTCTTCATGGATCAAAGGTGTCAACAGGTGTAACTTTCCCCACTCCAAGCCCAGGACTCTGAGGTGGTTCAGCTTTTCCTCAGACTCTGCTCGACAGAACACACCAACCTGGCTTTTTTTTTTTCCCAAGGAAAAGACCATACATGTCTTATCTTACTCCCACGCAATTTTGTGTAGTTACTTAACCTCGAGTTTAGTAAAAGTCAGTTCAAAGGGCTCTGCAGATCTCTCTGAACTCTTTCATCAGATCCCAGAGAGCTCGATCACTGGAGGTGGATGGGCGCTTCCGCTGCCAACCTACCTCATCACCGTCTCTCCTCCCTCCCCACAGGAAACCTTGCAGTTAAAATAACACAGCCTCTGTTCAGAGCTCAAACTTAGAGCTGCTTTTGGAGGCAGATTTTGGATGTAGAAAACTCTCAGCAGAAGCATCCAAATTGCTTTTGGAAATTCAGTGTTTTAGCCTCTCAGGAAGAAATCGGGGATCTCCTCAGGTAAATGTTTCCTTCCCTTTCTTCACTGTTCTGTCAAAAACCTGGCTGAGAAAAGAGGGTCACTGAGCTGTGGAAGGAGCCAGCTGCTTTCTGGTCTTTTCCTGGTGAACAGGGCTGTGTCTTTCTCTGAAAGCAGGATAAAGAGAGGGCAGAAGAGCTGCAGGGAGAGCAAGCTGAGATGGCATTCTCTGAGAAGAAAGGGCTGGTGTTTGCAGAATCTGTAAGCCTGGAGAGCAACCACGTGGCATCTGGTCGTGTCTAGGTTATGTAGAACTAGGGGCCCAGGGTCCAGAGGGTTTTATCTCTGCTGGTGCAGCGGTGCTGGGCTGGACACACGACCAGCTCACCCAGGAATGGTCCCAGCTCTGTGTGGCATCACTTATTTTTACTAAAACTAAACCAGTTCTCCTCCCCTTCCTACTTCTCTTTAAGTAATTGGGTGCTACTCTTTCTGTCTGTCTGTCTGTCTGTCTGTCTATCTCTATTCCACAATTTCCTCTACTCTCTGTTTTCATAGTTTTTAAACTCACACCTTTCTCCATGACAGATGATTTAAAAATCTGTACAAAGTCTAACATTTTCTCTGAATATCTGAGAAAATAACTATGATCTTCTGAATGGAAAGAGGAGTGCATGTATGGTGGGGGGGCATTTGTTTTGAAAAACCTGCCACTCCTCCTTGGGTCTTCCTTGGGCTGCATCAGTTTTCTGTTTGTAAATGTTTGTGGTTTTGAAATTGTCTTTGTATCTCACTATGGCTAAGTCAGGTATCCACTGGCTGGTTTATCACTTATTTTCTGAGAGATTGTTATCATTTCTGAAGCTCTCATTTGGACAAAACCTCATTCCTATTTAATGATAGAATCATATCAACCTGTCAGTGAACCAGTTGTTAGTCCAACATTTATTCAAGATATGCTCTGCAGCAGGGCATGGCTGGGGGAGGACCGTGCCAGAGAACATCAACTCCGGTCTTGTGTTCCTTATGTTCTTTGGTTCCCACCTATACACAAGAAAGAAGTAGTGAACGTTGCTAGAGAGGACAACACGTGGCGCCACCTTCCAGGCTTTAGGTGGTCGATAGGGCTGAAGGGACTGCCTGCTGCCATCGCTGAGAGCTTGTTATGTACCAGAGACCACACTGCGTATTCTTCAGTCTTCTGGTGTTGTTCTCAACAGCCTTCATTTTACACAGGAGAAAACAAGCCGCGAGGGAGGTACCTGCCAGGGGTACCCATAGCCATAGCCTTCATCAAGGCTCCGATCTTAGTCTGCGGCCAAGGCTTATAGGACAGAAGCCTCGAAAAACGTGCCCAAGCAGAAGTGGTCCCTGGGCTGGCGCCAGAAAGGTCACGGGCCGTGGAGATGGTCAAAGGAGCAGCTGTGCGGTCGGGGGCAAGTGGAAGGGTCTAGCCCTCCAGGGGACAGCAGTGCGTGCCCTGCCGGGAGGCAGAGCCAAAAGCGCTGAAGAAAGAGAGCTACGGGACTGGGGCAGGAGGTGCATTGTAGTAAGAGTAGAGTGGGGCGCCAGTGCTGTCTGAGGCGAGCTGCCTGCGGACTTCATGTTCGCTCCCCCGGCCTCAGGCTTGGCCTCGCTCATGCGAGCCTCCTGGCTCTGGCTCGGGCCTTGGTCCACGTCTCACCTCAGCCACCAGCCTTTCCTGAATCTTCTGTTTGGAGAACACCCTATGATTGCCCTCACTGGCTTCCTTTAAACACTGTGGCGAAACACACATAACATACAATTTACCACCCTAACCATATTTAAAGTGGATAATTTAGTGGTATTTAAGCACATTTAAATGCTGTGCAACCGTAACTACTATCCAGTTCTAGGGCATTGTCATCTCTCCAGATGCAAACCATCCCCACTGAGCGGCCTCTCCACACCGCTCTATCCTCCAGCTCCTGGAAACCACTAATCCGCTTTCTCTCTGTGTGGATGTCCCCACACTGTATGGCATCGTAAATTGCATGGCCTTTTGTGTCTGGCTGATTTTCCTCTGCAAGTGTTTCGTGCACATCTGCGGTGTAGCACCTGTCAGTACTTCCTATGTTCTACAACCGAACAGTATTTCCTAGTACTTGTGTATCTTATTGTTTTCATCTGTTCGTCTGATGACCGTTTTGATTGTCTCCAGCTTTTACCTGTTGTGAACAATGTTACAATAACCACTGGGGTGCAAGGTTTTACTTGAGCATATATTCCCAGCTCTTTAGGGCATGTATGTAGGAGTGGAATTGCTCGATCATATGGTGGGTCTATGTTTAACTTTTAGCAGGACTGCCAAACTGTTTTCCACAGCAGCTGCACTGTTTTATCTTTCCACCATCAATGTAGGAGTGTTCAATTTCTTTACATCCTTGTGTCAATACTTATTTTTTTTTTAATAGAGCTAGCCTAGTGGGTGTGAAGTGGTACCTCACTGTGATTTTGAATTGCACATCCCCCGTGACTGATGACATGGAACATCTCACGTATTTGCTGGCCACTGGTCCCATTTACTTTTTATTTCCTTTGTTTGACTTTTCCCCCTTATATATGTTTTATGATATCATACCATGTCACATTACATCTTTGTTTAAATAAATTTCTTTTCATCAATATTCTTTGAGGACTACATAACCTCAGTAAGGATGAGCACTCTATTTTGTTCATTATTATATCTATATACCTAGGACAGTGTTTAGAAATGTAAGATACCCCCTCTTCTCTCTCTCTTCCCCTCCCCCTCTTCTTCTTCTTCTCCTCCTCTGTCTTGGTTATTTTCTCTTCCTGGGACAAAACACTTAACAACCCAAAAATTAAAGGAAGAGAGGTTTATTCAGCTCACAGTTGGTAGAGGTTTCAGTCCATAGTCGCTTGGCTCCAAGGCAGGGTGGCACAGCCGAGGGGCATGGCTGAGGAGACAGAGTGCATGTGAACCCTTCCAGGTCACACCCACAGTGATGCACCTCTTCCCGTCAGGCTTCATCTTACAATGTCACACCCAGCTGTAGACCCATCAGTGCACCAATCCAGCATCACACACCCGTGATCCAGCCACCTCCCAGAACTTCCCCCATGAACGCATAAGGCTTTGTGGAGACATCTGGATACAAAACATAACACTTTCTCTCCTGCTTGCTAGCTAGATATGCACGTGAACACTTACATATATAGACATGTGCAGATACATATACACACACACAGCAAATTATGGTTATCTCCAAATCTTGGGCTTACAACTTCCCCCACACACTCTCAGATCAACAGTGGGACAGCATTATGAGCAGAGTGCTGTAGCTCCTCACATGTCAGGTGGTCCTTGTATCAGCAAGTCCATACCACATTCCCCACCTTCCCCGTCCCCAGCTGATTAAACCACAGCTGGATCATGTTACCTTTCCCTGTCCACCTACCCCATGGGGAGACAGGCAGCATGCCTTTGCCCATGGCCCTGAGCGAAAGACAGTTAATGAAAGGGGTACAGACTTGTGCCCTGGGAAGTTGATGATGAAGGTGTCCTGGACATGGACACCTTTTGAAGTTACACTGGCTTCTTAATCCCATCGAGTGAATTCTCTTCTTCCAGGGCAATGGTCCCTCCCACTGTGGAGCCTCGGTAAGCGATGACCATAGTGAACACAGATGTGACATCCATCTAAACAGCTGAGTGTGGGAGCCCAGGGCAAGCCCTGTGGATGTGGGAACATGCTGGGCCCCAGGTGACCCTGGAGAGCCATAGGGCATTTGGGGCCAAGAATTCTAAGCTGTGCCTCACTGAGAGTTGGGACAGAAAAGTCTATTTCCAGAACATTCCTGTGTGACATACTTGTGGGAACTTGTCCCAAGCAAGTGATAGTTGCTTTTTAAAATGTTGAATATACAGAAGTGACCCTTTTATTTCACAAGAAATTTCTTGTCCCTGGATGTGTAGGCCAAAATTTACAAGGAAGGCATCTATTACTTAGGCTGGAGAATTTTGACTTCTGGATGAGAATTGCATGACTGAATTTAGGGAAAACTAGTAAGAGGATGATTGTTTCCATCATTTCTTTCTGGTACTGGACACTCATGTATGAGGAACAGAATTTTAGTAATGATGGGATATTGACTTTTTTCCAGCTCTACATCTGCTCTGTAGTACTGTCCCATACCTGGAGCCTCCCTGATGAAATGGTCTCCCCATTGCCAGTGAGGTTTCCTGTCATAAGAATACATTCCTGCTTGTGCTGCTCCAATCCTAGCTTGAGGAAAGAGGAGTCTTCTGAGAGCTACACACACATTACTGTCACTCCATGACAACCACTTGTGATATGGTGCCACCCCTGTCACAAAACAGAGCTCAGTGCCCTGGGTAGGAAAGGGCCTGTTCCAGGGTAGGGTGCATGTTTTATTAAATGGTATGACAAAACACAAATAGGTAAAAAATTTTCAAGAGTTTACCCCTTTGGCAGTTTGAAAGCAAATAAGGGTTTGGTCTTCATTTGGAAATGTTGGGGCTTCCTGTGATGACGTGTTTCTCTTTTCCCCTCTCGTTGTTGTTGTGGGATATGACAACTTTATGCATAAGAATACTAAACACTTCCAAAAAGTACTGTGCAAGAATTCAAAGTATAAACCTGAGACTTAAAAATCAAAAAATATTTGTACAAATGATACCATCTAATGCTACCTTTTCATTGAATGCATACAATAAAATATTATCTTTCTCTTTACTCTTTTTTCCAATACTGACAATTGAGCTCAGGGTCTTTGTACTGAGCTACATCCCCTACCCCTTTTATAGAAATGTTAGTCTGAGACAGAGCCCCATGAAGTTGCTAAGTTGCCTGTGCTGGGCTGACACTTGTGGGCCTCCTGACTCAGCCTCTCCAGAGTGCTGGAGTTACAAGCATGTGTCACTACACCTCACTCTACTCATTTTTAAAATTTTGTACTAAAATTAACTTTTAATTTAGATATAAAAACAAAATTGTACATATCAATGGGATAGGGTGTTGTGTTTTCTGACTTCCTGCAATCACGCACTGATCCGTACTAGTATTCATCTAATGAGCACTGTGTCAGCCCACTAAGCACCCACTGACAGTCCCACTGGGAGGGGTACGAGAGACTATCATGTTATCTTAACCCTAAGACTCAGGACCACCACTGGCACCATACTGAGTGCAGATAGAAGGGCAGTAAAGCAGGGTCTATGAGGGCTCCTTACGTGTAGTGAGACCTGCCTGTATTTGAGCCAAGGGCCACCCCACCCATGCCCAGCTGGGAGACAGAAACCAAGAAAACCCACAGGCACATGCTTTGCAAGGCAGTGAAGCTACGTTCATCAAGTGAACCTTGAGGGCTACTGTGGGCTTTGGAGTGTACCCTTCCCTGTGCAATGACAGCTGATGTCTGGAGCACGTTCTGCAGTCATGGTCCCAGTGTTCTGCAGGTGTGGGGGAACAAAACACTGGTTGGGTTCTTAGCACCAGAGGACATCCCGTGCCGAATGGAGTGACATGCTTCTTCTGAGACGTTGCTGCTAGGAAATACATGTTTAAATAGCAAACACAGTGAGGTTACTGCTGGGCATGGGCCAATTCAGGACAGAAGATGAAAAGCATCAGTTCGGATCTTGACACACGCAGTGTAAAATCAGCCTCCAGAGTTCTCCATGGACCAAGTGCAATAATGTCAATTAGTGTCAACACTCCAGCAGCACAGCAGGTGATAAAAATAAATCAACTGCACCACTGCCACTGGCCTTTCAAAGTTCTGGTGTGATTCCTTTTTAGTGGTTGTACTTCCCTAAATTTGAATTCTCTTAAATTGATATTCAAATTATATTGCATTGTTTCAGCATATGTAAGCTGAAGGTGGGGACTGGACCACAAAGCAGGTAGAGAGGAGCCCCTTGGGGCTGTCATGGTCACAGGATTGGCAACAGACAGCCAAGTCCCGCCTATGTCTTCTCATCCTTACCAATCAGCCATGACAGGGAGGTCAAAAACTCACCTCCATCTTCTTTGAGGAGCTACTATAATGTTTTCCAGCAATCTGCTTTTGAGTACACACTCAAAAAAATTGAAATAAAGACCTCAAAGTGTTCTCTGCACAGTAGGCAAGATATGAAAATGGTCCCAATGTCCACGAGGAGATGAAAGAGTACAGAACATGCAGGATGCGCCGATGATGGAGTTCAAGTCAGCCTAAAAATGCAGTCAGGACCAGTCCAGTCACAGAAAGATGAACACTGCATGATTCCACGGATCTGCTTCCACAGCTAGTGTTCTCACAGAAAGAGAGTAGAGTGGTGGTTGCCAAGGGTTGTGGGGAAGGGAAATAGGGAGTTGTTCAATCAGTATAAAGTTTCAGTTATGCAAGAAGAATAAGTTCTACAGATCTGCTGCACAACGGTAAGAATGCAGTTAACAATACTGTATGTATACTTTAGGTTTGTTAACTGGTACCTCTCATGAGAAGTGTTCTCACCCCAGTAAAATAATAATAACTAGGACTCCGCACCGAGGGACACAGGAAATGACTGGGTGTGAACTGAGTCACCAAGAGCAGTCTGGAGGGCAGAACACCTGCCTACCCTCTGGGCCACTGTGGAGTTGGTGTCTGAAGTCAGCATGTCAGTGGTTTCCAGTCATTTACTGTCACACCACACCTGTATGGCAGTACCTTGTCCTCAGCAGACACCATCCCCACAACTCCGGAGTGAAGGACAGCATTATCTTCCCTTTCCTTAAATCACAATGGAACAAAATAAGAATTGTAAATATGTCATGATGGGACCCCATGCTTAAAGAACAATGTTATAATTTATACCGAGAATCATGAGCTCTTCTGTATATTAGTATAAATTCAGATTTTTTCATTGTACAGCCTGTGAGTACCTAAAATTATATATATTATACCTCTTTCCATGAAATGCGATCTCCATGAGGGCAAGGATTTTTTTAAAAAATGTATTCATTGTTCTATGCCTAGCACAGTAAATGCTTAAGAAACAATTGTTAAAGAAAATTATGATTATATTGACTTCATTACTAAATAGGGTCTATTCAGATGAGAAAATCATTTCACCAGTGAAGAAACTCATTCCTAAGGAAACAAAGCCTGAGGCATCACAATTTGGCTGGATTTGGGGAAGGAAATTAGTACTTAGAGGAGTTTTTTACTCCTGATTTTGTCAGTAAAATACTGGGAGGAGACAGAAAATGTGAATCCTCTGAAGGTCTTGACAATGATCAATCAAGATCTTTCTTTTGTAATGATGTTTATGCTTTAAATTGGGAAGAGCTGGGAACAAGTTTAGGTTTCATTTTCCCACTTTTAAAGACTGAAAATTTCTTTCTTCTTAGTAGAAAGACTGAAAATTTAGAAGTGTATGGTAGAAATCACAGAAAAGGACTCCATGGAGAATGTACTACAACTCCCAAAAGATAACTCTGTTGTCATGGCAGAAAGGAAGGTAGCAAGGAGCTCTGGGCCTCTTAGGAAGTTCGTGAAGGAAACAGTAGAATCAAGAAGAAAATTATATTGCCAAGGAAAGAATCATAAATGCAGTTCAGCTTGCCAACATGAGCCCTAAGGGTTTAAGGGAAACAGGCAGTTTTTTCAGCCAATGAGGTAAGTGGAGTGAATAAGAGAGAAGTGGGTGGAATTTTAAAGTTGAAGTTTTCATGACAATGAGTTATTGGACAGTAAGAACTCTGCAGTGACACTTAACAAGATTATGAATCATCTCAGAGACTAAAGAGATTTTAGAGGAAAGATGTGAAAGTGTTAGATTGTGGAAGACATTAGTTCTACTGAAAATCTTACCCATAAACTAGAATCTATTCATTTTGTTTTCACTTAGCTTTTTTTTAGCATAATCTAGGCATGGGGTTTACAAAGGTGAATCAATGAAGACAAGCACAATCTCTGGGCTTGGAGTATATTGATAAATAAGTCGTACAACCTCACTGACAAGGGTACACATTCAAGTGGGCGCCAAAGGGGAAGGAATTCATATGGATGCGTGACGAGTGACAGATGCAAGAGGGGCAGATGGCAGAGTCAGGGGGCTCTCCAAGGAGCTGGAATCTGAGAGTCCCTGGAGGCAGGTAGGGGAGACTGGTAGAGATAGGTGGAAGAATCCTTCTGTACCAAGAATCATGGTCACAGGGTCCTGATGGAAGTTCTGTGGAGGAAGAGTCATGGCACCACCAGGAAACAGGAGGAAGATGAGCACAGCTAGAGAAGGTCAAGATAAGTGATGTAAACTGAAGCAGGAACAGCGGAAGAAGCTGTCGCAGGCGGATCCTATGGTAACAGCAGTTAGGTGAGGTTCACTCCTAAGAACCACAGGGTAATACAGGGTGCTACAGTTTCTTCTTGTGGGGTGAGATGGGACCTACTGGACACTCCAACTAACCCAAACTGTGTGCCAAAACTGTTCATATTTTTACCATTTCATTGGACCAAGGTTTAGACGTGCTTGTTCACTTTCCCCGTGTCCTCCTAAAGCACACGTCCCAAGCTCTCAGCATTTTCTTGACGGTCCAGGACATCAAGTTATCTTAGTCACTTTCTCGCTTGCTGCTGGAACAAAATACCTGACACTCATGGTTTAAAGGACAAGGGGTTTATTTTGGTTCAAGGCTTTCAGAGTTGGCTGGCTCCAAGGCAGGAAGGGCCTGGGAGAAGGATCTGGCCAAGGGAAGCTGCTCACAGCATGGGTGCCAGGAGGAAGACAGGGGGGTGAGGATCAGGGAAGGAGATGCACCCAGTCAGGCCACAAGTCCAATGACCCACTTCTCTAGCCAGGTCCCAGCTCCCAAAGCACATTTGCTATGGATTATTTAGTGGACTAATCTACCGAGGACTATAGCAGCCCCATGGTCCAAACTCTTTCCAAAAGTCCAGCCTTTAAATACATGAGTCTTTGGGGGGACATCCTAGGCCTAAACATAATGCAAGTCATATGCTTCTGAGGGATAAAGGCTCCTTGACCGTATGCTCAAGAATCCTACACTGTTTTTCTTTTGGAGTCCTGGTCTGCTTTTAAATTGTTTCATTCTGTCTTGTTGCCATTATATCTGTCTCTCTAATTTGATGGTTTCAATAGTCAGAGGATAAGAAATAAGAGAATTCAACTTCCACTGAAGGCTGGTGTATGGACTGAGGGAACCCCTCATTACTGCTCAAGCTCTCTGCTGGTCCCCACGCATGCCCCAATTAGTACCTGAGGGCTATGCTGTCCAATATAGCAGGCACTAGCTACATATAGCTATTCAAATTTCAGATAATTAAAATGAAGTGAAGAATTCCATCCTTAATGCATCCAGCCACATTTCAAGTGCTCAAAACCACATGTGGCTGGTGGCCACACAGGTACTTACCATCTCTACTATCAGAGGAGGTGCTGTTGTACAACACTGGCATAGCACATTGTCGACAGTGTGAACCAGATGACTGACATTACTGCTGTTAATACTGCTAAGCCTCCCTTTGACAGCCGCTCCAGGTATGCGCCATATACAGAACTGGAGGTGGCTTTTCTTGTTCTTCTAAGCTTACAAAAATACATCCTGTAAATTATTCCTTGCAGAATTGTTATAATTACTGTAATACTACTGAGGGAATGCTCAGAGATCTGCTATTTCCAGCAGAGAAATGGACTTGAAGCTAATTAAAATTCTACAGTTGCTCACTGGAAAATCTGAGCTCTTGCTTAATTCACCTTCCCACAGTGTCTCTGAATAGACACAAGTTGTACACACATCATGCAATCTTAACCGATCTGAAAAACTCCATGACCCCACCAGAGCCTCCCCCAATTCACTGCTCAACCTTGAGAGTCCAGGTGCGAGCCTGAGCCCATGGCCCTCACAGAAATGAAATGCTCATTTTGAAATAAAAAAATCAGCTCATTCAATTGATGAGCTAGTTACCCTGTGCTCTAAGCTCAGAATAGCAAATGAAGAAGAGATCTAAGCTATTCCAGCTGAATGTCATATAAAAGCCATGTCAAGGTGTGATGAATAATGCATTAGTGATTTCTTGATTTTCATTAGGCGGCAGTTTGAGGATGTGATCGTGCCTTGAGATTTACGTAATAATAACAACAGTAACAGCATTTATGCACTAGTGCTAAGCCCTGTTATAACTCAAGGTATTAACTAGCTTCTCCAGTAGCAGTAAACCCTATAATAATTCAATTAGTGAGTAGGCGTCTCCACATTTTACAGGTGAAGAAACGAGGCTGCAGGCTGGTAGGGTGTGTACAGCAGGAGCTCAGCCCGAGGCCGCCCTGGTGGCCTTGTGGTTTCAGGGGAACAAACCTTGACTTTGGTGACAAGGAACAAAACAAACACAGCGTTTTTTTTTCCTGACTTGGGTCAACCAACTTAACAAGATAAGTTTCGAAGAGAAGTTCTATTGTTTTTGAAAAACAAGCAGATGTGCAAATAGAAATTTAAAAAACTGCCCAAAGTGTCCAAGATGAATGAGAACAGCCAATACTTTACTGTCTAATTTGGTCACTTTCCTCACCGCTGAATCAGGCACAAAGTCCCACCTGGCAAGGCTGGGGTCGTAGGACACTAAGAGGCTTCTCTCCTGGAGAATCAGCTGCTAACTTGAGTGACATGTAAATATTTTTCTGGGGATGTCTCATGTGCCAGGCCCTCACAAGAGGTGAATAAGGCTTGGTCCTCCTGTGTGAGCTATTTATAGCCTGCCCTGTTGGGAAGCAAAGAATTAAGACTCAAGATCAGGTCTCCAAAGCAGAGACCGGTGAAATGCAAATGAGTACATGATGAAAAATGCACACTTTCAATCCCAAAGTCAAAGTTGCCGTGGGTCTGACGGGGGTACAAGCTTGCAGAGGAGGCACGTGGGGCAGCGGGTGCCATGCTGCTAGGGAGAGGGGGCCAGATAGATGAACCACTGGGTTAGTGATGCCCAGTGTTGAGGGCATGAGGCCTGTGGTAAGGCCAGGCCTGGAATTAATTTAGAATTGTGGGTTTAAAAACCATGATTTATTCACCTAGGAGTGGAATTAGCTCTCACAGTTGACTGATAAGTATCTATCGGCAAAACTGAAGGGAGGATATAGGTAGGGGTCAGATAGAAACTTGCTAAGATAGCAGCCAGACACTCATTCATCAGGGACAAAACTGGGGCCTGCAAATTCAGTGCAGGAGAGGGGATGGGGCCAATGGGCCCAGGTAGGGTCCAGAGCTCTAGGGCACAGAAAGATACAGCGCTGACCCAGGTCCAGAAGGAAGTGCAAGGGGGAAGGATGGATGATCCAAGCCTCCCAGAATCACACCACAGCTGGCAGGGCCTCAGTCCAAATCCACCCCGGACTGAAATACATATCTCTTGGGACTGACAACCTACACAGACAATCTGAATGGAATTCATTTCCGGTGCAAACAAGATGTTCTCCTTCACACTCCCAAATGGGGGATTTGGTGCACTTATTTCAGAGCATGTAGGAGGAGGCAAAAATGGGAAGCTACTCCACACCTCAGTGAGATCGGGGAAGAGAAATCCGGGTAATGAAAATGACAGCGAATGGGCAGGCTAAAACAGGAGGTGCGTGGGAAAGAGGAGAAGGGCGGAGGGGGCAGCCAGACCTACAGCAAGTTTCCAGCGGCGAGAGAAGTGGTTTCCTTCCACAGACCGCCCTCCGGTGCCCCTCAGACAGCATAAAGCGCCTTCTAGGCAGTGCCAAAGCCCCTCTGCTTTCCACATCTTCTCTACAAAGCAGCAGTAACTCCACACCACCCGGAGGCTTGACTTGCTCCGTTTTGCCTCCTGTATTGCAGAGTAACCTTCTGTAAGCACTGAACAAATTCTCATTTGACTTCAGCAAGAGGGATGACAAAGCAGGAAGGCAAGTTCCTGAAGATTTCCTAAATCAGCCCAGAAAGAAGGACTGGGCTCTTTCCTTTCGCATGATAGCAGTCATCTCACGCTCAGGCCTCATGGTCTTAGCAAAGTGCTCTGCAAGGAGGACAGGGCCCATGACGTCCCCAGCCTCGGTGTGAGGAGCTGTCCAATTTGCCAGGTGAAGGTGTACACATTGCAAGCAGTAGTCAGGATGCCAACATTCTTCACAACCAAAGAGTTTAGAATTTACTTCGAAGACTGTAGCAAAAAGACTTGGACCTCCAGACCCTGGCAGAATCTGTAAGCTATGCTCTACCCTGGAGATTTCCTCAGCTTTGGTGCTGCCAAGCCCTAAATCTCAGACAAATCTCCAAATCGAAATCTCTCTGCTCTGATAATAAAGAGAGCTATAAGCAGGGGATACAGCTCAGGGTATATTTTCATGAGCTCAGAATGGAAGGCATGGGGCAAAGCTATAAGCAGACCTGCATCCCTGATCCTGGAAGCCACATACCTGCCTTTCTACTCTGTAGTTCTGACGGGGACCAGCTCTGGGTCTATGTCCATCTGTACATCCATCTCATTTCTCTCCACGGGCAGCTGTGTGCTCTGATTCCACTAAAAGGTCAATTCCAAGTTATCCAAATGGACATGTGCCAGAAATAGAAAATATCCTGGAAGCAACACTAATGTAGATCCTGAGAGCTACCACAATGTGCTTATGGGTAACACCGACACAGGGACACCAGGTTGTCCAAGAATGAATATCAGTGCCAGTACTCAGGCCTGGAGGCAGATTCCTTGGTTGTGCAATCTCGGTACCCACACTGGGGACCTGACTCTTTCCCACCTCATGGTAGAAAAAGACATAGATTCAATATCCAAAACTCTGGTATATTCGCAAATTTTGAATTCCTCCTAGGATGTATCCTTTTCATTATTTTTTCCAAATTTTTATTGTGGTTAATCCATTATTTAAGAATTTGTCTATAATTTTCTCTTTTCTGGCTAACTCCTCTGGCTTGGAGCAGACCACATTCTTTTCATTTTCAAAATCCACAGAAGCAGTTGGCTTTCTTTAGCAACTGTCTTAATCCACTTTGCATCACTGTGACAAGTGACTAGGTGTTTTATTCTGCAGATGGGTTTGCTTACCTCACAGTTTGGAGGCTGACAGTCCAACGCTGTCTGTTTGGCTACTGGTTGCAACACTGCATGGCAAAGGGCAGCATGTGTGTGTGTGTGTGTGTGTGTGTGTGTGTGTGTGTGTGTGTAAGAGATCACCTGATGAGGCAGGAAGCACCGAGGAGTGAGAAGGACCCGGTGGGCTCCCTTCTGAAGACCTGCTTTCCAGGGAGCTAATCTGCCCTGTGAGACCTGGCCCATTCTGTGGGACCCACATCACTCCCACTGCAAAGGTAACTGTGACCCCAACCCTCCTACCGGCCCCCATCTCTCAAAGGTCCCATTTTGGTGCCACCATACACCGGTGACCAAGCTTCCAACCCAAGAACCGTTGAGGCACAAGCTATTGCAGCCCCATAGCAGGAACCTCTTGCACAATAGGACAATTCACTTTTAATAGTAGCTCACAAGAGTGACTGACTGGCTGAGCAGGAAAGTAATGAATCCTGACATGAAATGTGGATGCCAGGCAGGGAGCTAGGTTCATTCACCAGCTTGCTCCCTGCTCTCCTCCCCAGCATGGCCTCACAGCCATTGTAGCCTGTGCCTCAGTGGAAGTGGAAATCACCCCATGCCACAGGCTCGGGGCAGCTGCCCACAGAGAGTCAAAGCAGAAAGAGTAAATGTTCAGCAGGCAAGTAGCCAATGTGCTGGCTCCGTGCCGTTAGGAAGCCTCCCCTCAGGTGGAAGAGTGCTTCCTTCTGGAAGGCTCTAAACCATCCCCTGTGCTGCCACCGACACACAGAACTGGACTTTGTGCTCCAAGATGAGGCCTGTGCCCACTGATTCCTCCGGATTTAGGAAGCTCAGAACAACACCTTGGCCTGCTAGCTCCTGTGGGCAGGGTTTGGGGACTAGAAGTGGGCAGAGGGTAGTTAGGGTGTTGACCTGGACTGAAGCCCCCAGCTGCTCTGTTTCGCTTGCTGCTATATGCCAGTAGATGCAACTCCACAGTGACGTGCTGTGCTGCTGTGGCCTGACGTGGGTCCTGACACACGGATACAACTGGCTGGCCCTTGCCCGTGCTGTGTCCCCCCTCCTCCTCTTTTCTCCTCCTCCCTCTCCCTCCTGCTCCCCCCTTCTCCTGCCCCCTTCCTTCCTCTTCTTCCCTTTTCTCCTCCCCTTCCTCTCCCTGCCCTTCCCCCTCCTCATTCTTTTCCTTGGCTCTAGGAATAGAATCCGGATCTGTGCCCTTCTCTACCACTGAGGTAACCCCCCAGCCACTCCACTCCTCTTTCTCCTTCTAGAGGATCCCTGTGCGTTACAGCAAATGTGCTCTTCAATGTTAGACCTTAAGTAGATTGACTTTAAAGAACTCGAATAGTTAAAAACACCAGTACTGCTATGGGGAAGAATTGCAGTTGTTGCTAATCTTTTCAGGTCTTTCCACCCTCTCATCTCCCACAGCCCTCAGACAAACTCTGACATCGTCCCCGTGTGTCCCCCACTACCCTACCTACTGCTCAGCCCTGCTTTTGACTGGAGCGCCCTTTAAAGGTAACTTTAAACAGAAATTCCATTCTGCCATTAGAATCTTGTCCAGAATCACATCTAGTTTTGCAGAGTCTTTCTCAGCTCTGTTTAGTGGTCTTTTAATTATGCCAAATGGCTGTTCAAATCATCTTGCAAAGCTCCTCACAAATGCCCCTGTCGGTGGTCTTTAAGTAGCTGAGGTGTTCCTCCTCTAGAGCTTGGATGGCTTTATCTAGTGGGAGGATGGCGCCAACTGTGCACCTGTGGTCTGAGTGAGTCTGTGGGCCTGAAGGAGACGGAAGGGCTTGGCCCACCTGTCTCTGTGCGGCCCAGACCTGCATCCGGCTGGCACCCTAACCCTGCTGTGGCACTTGGAGCACCTGTGAGGGCAGCTCTGTGTCCTGAGATCAAGACACAACACGGTTCCCATGATGACTTGGATTTCAGTTTCCTTCTTCTGCTTTCTTTTGTTCTTTTTTTCTTTCTGTTTGGGATGAGATTTTGCTGTGTTGCCCCAGTTGGCCTCAAATATGCAATGCTCCTGACTCAGCCTCTGGGTAGCTGAGCAGTTGAGCTTTATCAGAGTACACCACTATGCTTGTCAATTTCAGCTTCTGAGAGCCTCATCTGCTAAGACCTTTGACTGAACACAGAGAGGAGTTTAGGAAGAGAGAAGAACCAGAGGTTGAATGTTCAGCTCATTTTCTTCCTTTAACCAGCTCCTTTACCCGCTCACTCCTCAGTAGCCATTATCAGTTCTGCAAATATTTGCTCCTAAAAATTTCCTCAAGCCATCAGCAAGTGTGTAGAGAGCATCCCTGATGGGCTTTGCTCTTTGGTCAGGGCATTTTTGGAGATATTAGCCTCAGAAAAAAAGGAATACACAGAACAACATTTATCACATCACTGGATTTTGCATCTTTTTGAAAAAAAACTAAATATGATAGCACTTAATGAAACAAGCACCCATCAAGTTCAGAAGGAAAATGGCGACAGACTCTCTAACTGTTGGGAAAGCCAAGTAGGTTGTGTACGGATACATGCATTCTTTGTGACCGTTTTCAGAAACACAACGGGAAACAAAACAAACCAGCCATTCTGAATTTATTTTGAAACAATTGTGTTTTCATGAATCATGAATAAATTATACAGCAGAACTGACATATGTGTGTGCACGTGTGTGTGTGTGTGTGTGTGTGTGTGTGTGTGTGCTTTTAAAACCTCAAAATACAGAAAAGCATTGCTGTTCACTAGACATCTGGCATCTGCTGCTCTATTCCAAGTGATTAACTCATCCACAATGACTTCTTCTCCTTTTGGATAAGTCAGACATCATCCCTGGCTTTAAGAATTGTGGTGGCCACCCAATATTGTATGACACAGCTACCTAGTGAACTCTGGATATTTTTGTGTTTTTCAGAAGAGATTTCCTAAAAGGTCTTCCAACATTTCTGTCCCTAGACATCCATTAGTAGCAACTAAAAAAAGTATGAAAGAAGCAGCTCTGTGTCACACTCTTTATCCCTGATGTTCTGCTGAGACTAGGCAGATGGAGTCACAGCAGTAGCTTTGCAAGTGGCTGCCAAATGGGGCAGCCAGACCAAGCAGGGAGAGAGGAGGTGCTGGGAGATGGATGCTCTTGCTTGAGCTTCCACTTCCCCTCAGGTAACCATTCCCTGACCTTCTGTAGTTCAGTTCTCCTGGCCAGAGAGAAGCTGTGGGAGTGAGGACCAGCATGCTGTCACCAGTGGAAGAATTTCTCAGCCCTTTATATCTCAGAGAGAGAGATATTGATGCACTCAAGGGAAATTACTTTAACAAAGATGTGGGATGGACGGGAGAAGCTGGCTTGAAATTTTAGGTTTAAGCCCAGCCCGGGGCACAAACCATCACAGCCCCAATACAGTATGCTAGCATCGAGAAAAGAGGCTAAGGACTATAGTCCCTTTGGTCATCAAAGGCTTCCTGGGTTTTCCCTGCAGAGGGAAAGTGAAGCTCCACTTTGGTTAGGAGCATCCTTTTTGCATAGCGCCTCCGTGGTGGGATAGAAATGCATTATCTGTTCTTGTCCTTTTCTCTTCCCATAGCCCGTCATGGAAAACCAAATAGATTTCATCTAGTTCCTGACTTTGGGTCACTGGATTTCTGAATCTTACTGTTTTTAAAAGAGACAGAAACTGAAATCGAATCAGGACCTTTATCTTGCTATCTCTCAAACTATTTGATTTAGAACCTGCACACTAAGCTGGCTGATTTAGCCGCTTGCTCTAAGTAAACAAATAAATCAAGAAGTTGCCGTGAGGGCTGCTCCAGCTTTGGCTGAGCCCAACAGGCTGAGAACAGCAGTGTGTTCTGGGACTCCTGAGGGTGACAGTTTCTCCTGAACTTCCCCTAGGCAGAAGGATTGCCCTGCTTGCTAGTCTAACACGAATGTCCACCTTGGGAGCTTGGAGCTGTATTGACCCTCCAATGGCCTTCCCGGTAATGATTCCTGCACCCAAGCTACTTTGCTTTGTTCACAAGACCCACTCTCTACCTTCACTACTTTTAGATCTTTTTTTTTTTGCGGTACTGGGGATCTAACTCAGGATCCTACGCTTGCTAGGCAGGCGCTTATTCCACTGAGCTATATCCCCAGCCCCCTTCACTACTTTTCAGTAAAAGAAAAAAGATTACCAACTTCTCATGAGGTTTCAGGTACTATGCTAAGCCTTTTCCAATAGGGATGAAAAATAACAACCCCTCCACCCACTCCATCCGCTTCCCACATTCAGAATCAGTCCAGATAGGCTATTGTATGACTGATAAAATGATGCTGGAGAAAGGCCCTTCAGTCTGCTCCTCCGATGACTTAGGCTACCATGACCCTATGTTAGATATATGTTCCCAGCCATCAACAGGGTCACTCCTGTACAACCCTTGGGCAAGAGTGGGTGAGGCTTGGTAGATTCAAGGAGAGGGAGGAGGGAGAGACAGGGCTGAGCATGCTCAGCTCCTCGCACCTTGACCATCGGATACATCTGGCCTCTTTGCCTGGAGGAGTGTGGGAAGAAGTGGAGCCTGGACCACGACTTTACCTCATCCACAGGGAGTAAGGGTTACCCCTTAAAGGGAAGAGCCATCATTCCCACCAAGACTCATGTCGATCGGCTTTTATTCGCTATGGTGAAATACTTAAGGCAGGGTTTTTGTGCAAAAGAGAGGTCTATTTACCTCACATGGTTGAAGAGCTTCCCTCTGGTGAGGATGGTTTTGCTGGCAGTGTCCTGAGGCAGCACAGAGAGTCACATGACAGGAGACAGGAAACATGCACATGTATTTTTGTCTATCTGGTCTTTCTTTTCTTAGAAAACCAACAGAACTCAATCATGGGGCCTCTTAGGACTTGGGTCCTAACCAATTTCCAAAGACTCTACCTCTAAATGCCCATGGTTAGATGAAGTTTCCACCCTCTTTTTACCTCACAACAAGGATTAAACTTCACACATAAAGCGTTGGGGGTCACCAAAACAATATCTAAACCATGCTAGTGTAATGGCAAGTAGAAACACCAAATGACATCCAGGATCTGGAGGGAGATTTATTTACAGTGACAGACACTGATCAGGATCATTCCCAGGATATCAGGCCCTGGTCCATGGTGGTCTAGGGCTTATATGAGATAAGCAAGCAGGAAGTACAGAGGCAGAATGGCTTGTCCATGGGGATTGGTTTATACACTGTGCATCACAGAGACTAGCTATGCATCACAGTGACCAGCTGTTTCTAAGAGACAGGAGCAACCAGATCTGGAGCAGGAACTATTATCTGGGCAACTAACAGACTGAGGTATACTGGCTAGATGGGAGCATTTTCTGCTACATTTCCTCCCTCTTTTGGTTTCCCCAGAAAATCTTTGCTGGGCATGTTATATGTGTTCTTCTGAAACCTGGCCCAACTAGGAATGATACCATTAAAGTTGTCTTGATCTTAGAATGGGCCCTAGCCAAAGTCCCCAAGACTGAAAGTTTTTCCACTAGAGGTTTGTGGTTTGTTTTCCTTATTGTAGGGTCTCCCTGAGCTGACTCTGACAAGGGAGTGAAGGAGTAAATCTAGTCAGTCTTAGGAGAGTGTCTGGGGTGTCTTGGATGCTCATCAACTCTTGGTGAAGTATTTGATTGATTGTTCTATTCTTTGGGGCAACTATCTATAGAGTTTAAAGCAAAAGACACAGCTAGTGGCAGGGGTTGGCATGGGGCAGCAGGGAAGTAAGGACTGGGATAAACAGCCTGAAAAGACACAAAATCCAGGGGAATAGGTACAGAGCAATCCTGTGAGTGATGTCCTCAGGTTTCAGCCCTGTGTGGACTGGTCAGCATCCAGAGTGACCAGAGCAGGGCCTTGAGTGCATTGTCTGAATTTTTCAGTGGATCTGAGGATGGGTTTCTGAAACTTGTAGAGGTAGTTAATATGTACCTGGGTTATATGTGTGTGAGTTACAAGCTGTTTTTTGTTTTTTTTTTTAACCTTTTCGAGAGCTTTGTGGCCTGTATGCTGTAGGTAGATTTATTGAATCTAGTTTTTGAGTTACCTCTGCTACAAATGCAGGCCCATGGTTGTTGCCAATGATCCAGGCTAGGCCATCTCTTGGGATGATTTTTCACAGCAGGGCCCTACAAACTTTTATTGTCTTCTCAGCATGGGTAGCGAATGGGAGGTCGGGGCTGGTGACACAGATGCTGAAGCCTGAGCTGGCTGCAGGGCTACAGGTGCCAGTGCAGTGGCTTAAGCTTGCAGAGCACACGGTGGAGGCAGGTCTGGTGGCTGGGGTTGATGTTTTACTCAACTGAGTCTTCAGAGGGAGCTTAGAGGTTCGAGTTTGGCATCGCTGGTGGTAGGTTTCCCAACAGCAGCAGGAAGCAGTAGCAGGAGAGCTGTGGCCAAAATAGCTTTGTCCAAGGTGGCCATAGCATATTTAAACTGTCCTAACAGAGCTACTTTCATCTGTAAAGAGAGTGTACTCAGCACCTGTCAGGGTAGGGTCTTTTTTTATGTCTGATTGGCTCAAGAGCAGTTTATCAGATAGTGCCAGGCAGTCGTGTCTGTTGGGCCTGGCTCTGTGGGTAGGTACATGGTAGGACTGAGTGGTTTTATTGCCACAAGGGTCAGGCAGGGATTTTTGCATAAGAGCCCTTGAAATGGGGTTAGGTCCAGCACAACATGTGGCACCTGGACAGTTATGTCTTGGCCTAAGGTGGACTTGTCGGCTTTTTGATCAGAAGGGCAGTGGCTGTTAGAGCATGGGGGCAAAGCAGGGAGGTAGCCCTTAGTGACCACATCTAAGGATTTGCACAAGTAACGCACTGGGCACTCCCAGGGGTGACAGTCTGAGTAAGCATCACTGTTCTTGTGAACTCAAGGATCCAAATTTTATAGAAACCAGCAGCTCCAAGAAACTTGTGGAGTTTTTTTCTTGTAACCAGTTTCTAACAGATATTGTAGCAGAGCTTTTGTATCTTTCCAACAGGTAGCTTGAGTGTCATTAATCAGAAGTGCTTCTTAAAGGAGGAAACAAGTTTTTGAACCTCTAGGAGGTTGAGTCCAGGTCAGTTGTGAAGGAGGGCTGGCTGGCAGGAGACAATCGAAGGCAGAAGAAGGCATTTTTCAGGTCCCAGCAGTTGTACCAGCAGGCTGTGGGTGGCAGAAGACTAAGACAACATACATGGAGGGCAGTTGTGGCTGCACTGGCAGGTTGGAGATCTTGAACTGGCTTTACAGGCAGCATAGGTGTATTTTAGCTGTTTGACAGTCTACCAACATTTTGCAGTTTTTTTTTTTTTTTTTTTTTTTTTTTGGTGGTACTGGGGATCGAACTCAGGACCCTGCGCTTGCTAGGCAGGCACTTATTCCACTGAGCTATATCCCCAGCCCCATTTTGCAGTTTTGAAGCCTCATTTTTTCCTTTCTCAGTGGACTATGATGGGTAGGATCTCCCTAAAAATAGTGGGAGAGTTCTTAATCCTTTGTGGAAATTGAGTCCAATTGGGCTGGCCTTTTGTCTCAGTATTTTTGCAGTTGAAGGGACACATGGGAGCAACTTGCAAAGGAAGGCATTTTTAAAAATCTAGAATAGTTCAAAAAGAGTGAATGGATTGGGAACTGCAGAGTGCAAGATGATGGCTGTATTGTTGACAGCATGGAGATCTTGCTCAAGGTGATTCACAGTTTGTCAGGCTGATGTGTGACTGGATGCCTGTTTGTGCTTCCCATGACATCTGATAGCAACTGGGGTCACAGTGAGGTGGTGTGGTTGATGGGCTGGCTCTGAGGTGAGTCTTTAGTCTCTGTCTCTGGGAGGAGAGTTTTCAGAAATTCAGGATTGCATTGTCTGTCTCAAGCTGATGCAGGCATCATCTTCCTCTTTGTGTTCATGCCTGGCAGAAGGGGTGAGAGGCAAGAATCCCAGTTGCTCCAGTGATGGTAATTTTTTGACAGAGGAAACTTTGGAAGGCAGAGAGTTCTATTCCATTGTCTACCATGAAAGTGTAGGTTTTCCCTTGACTTTTGCAATGACTGTTGTCTCTTGGAGGCCCAATTTGATAGAGCTCAGTCTCTCCTATCTATTCAGGCCTGACAGGGCACAACTCATTTGCAAGGGATGACAGTCCAATTTTTGCTCAGTCAAAATGTGAAACTCAGGAGGAATTACTGACAGTAATCTCAGATGGGCATTAGATGATGCCATTGACTAGGATAGGCCTGTCTCCCAGGGGTGGGAGGAGTGTTGTGTGGCCAAATGCAGGCAATGGTTAACCGGAACCAGTTCAATTGGCTGGAAGTAGATGACTAGAGGGTGGGGAGTGAAGCTATAGGTGTTGGCAGCAATTACAATGACCAGTGAGGGTGCCAAGGTGAAATTCTCATGAAGAATGGGTTTCTTTCTAACTCTGTGAAAGCCCTGTATCCTGCAGTCAGGGACTGTGGGTTTTAACTAATTAGTTCCCAACTCTGACTTCCTACGTGAATGTTGTGCACCCTTGCACATTGGTGCAACAAACACTGGGTGGGTGCCCCTCAAAGAGGGACAGTTCAGCCAGGCATGGTGGCACATACCTATAACCCTAGCACTCGGGGGCTGAGGCAGGAGGATGGTTGTGAGTTCAAGACCAGCCTGGGCTACAAAGTGAGCTCAAGGCCAGCCTGAGCTGCATAACCAGACCCTGTCTCAAAAAGATAAAAAGAGAGAGAGATGGGGAGAGAGAGAGAGAGAGAATATTCAGATGCCTGCCTGGCTGCACCTCTCATGGGATTTAGGCACAACGCAGCTAAGGACAGTGTGAGGCCTCCATTATGCCATATGCCGATCACCACAGAACTGCAGGTGAGGGCCCAATCAGGCCCACGACCAGTGCCTCCCAGTCTTGGTGCACAGACAGAGCAGACTGTTGCTTGCTGTGTTTGGTCCATTTACTCATACATTCACTCAGCAGGCACTCAGGGCTTAAACATTCCAACATTGTTCCCTTGAGAGTGGCCTTGACTGATGGGAGGTGATCAGACTCCCCTCCCACTTGAGCTGAGCAGGACTGACTAACTGGGGTGCCCCCTGGGGAGAGTGTCTTACTGGAATCAGGCAGGCGGGCAGATAGACTAAACAGACAGGCTGCATAGATTGCACCCTCCTCTCTTTAGTGTCCCATGTGAGCTGCTCAAGCAGGGAGCCAGGCGTACTCCTCCACACTTCGGAGGAGACTCCAGAAACCTCAGGGGTGTGCCTTCTCACAGGGATCTGGAGAGGTCCTTGCTCTGCCTATGAGGGCCACAAATGGTGACCAAGGAGGTCAGCATGGTTCATCTTCCTGGCCACCACACCAGATGCAACAGCAAGCAGAAACACCAAAACTACACCAAGGATTTGGAGGCAGATTTATTTGCATTGACAGGCACTGATCAGGATCATTCCCAGAGTATCAGGCTCTGGTCTCTGAGAGTCTAAAACTTATGAGATAGGGAAGCAGGAAGTACAGAGGCAGAATGGCTTGTCAGTTGGGGATTGGTTTATACAATGTACATCATAGTCACCAACTGTTTCTAAGAGACAGGAGCAATCAGAACTTGAACAGGAGCTATTACCTGGGTAACTAACAAACTCAAGTATACTGCCTGAAGGGGGAAGTTTTCTGCTGCACTAACTCCAGACCTCAAGATTGGAGTGTATTCCTGTATATTTACCTTGTTGTTCTGACAGAAAATAGCAGCACCAGTTCTGTAGCAAGAAATTGAAATCTACGAAAACTAGGAAATTTGTCCTGTACTTTAAAACTAGAAATAAATATCTGTAAACATTTTAGAAAACTATTTGATTCTCAGGTTGATCTAATATCTTTGTTCATATGGCATATTGAACATTTTTAAGTCACATGTATCAGATTGGAAAGTGTTTAGTTATGTGGTTTGCAAACATTTAGGGGTTTTCAATCAGCGCAGTCACTGTGTGAGCTATAGGAAGTATAGTTAGCATGGTTAGAGAGAGGGGTGGTGGTCAAAGCACTAGCTGACTTTTTCCAATATGCAGATCATATTTCCATCCAGACTAGGTAGTAAGTAATGATCAGAATGTGTGACATGGCTCTCAGCATGCAGAATTGATGGGAAAATCCAAAACTAAGGACACAGGCGCATTCCAAATATAGGACTTCCCATCTTGGGCCTGCTCATATCATCCTGGAGGCAGGTGCAAACAAAAAGAAATGAGCTCTCAGCTGGGTTGTGGAATGCCATCCGCTAACCGCACAGCAGACTCTCTTTTCAGCTCTACCTGCAAGGGTGATGTGCTCCCCCAGGGAGATGCTCTGGTGGTGAGGGACGGGCCATTTACATCAGTGTGTCCACCAGCACAACAGGGGGGAAAAGGCCCGTGTACAGAAGAGGCAGACAATACATAGACTTTATTTCTGCTGCTTTTCGGGATAGTTACTGTTTAGTGCTTTTTGTGTATGTTCATTTTTCCTTGAGGAGAAATTCTAAGAATTAATACACTTATTTTTTCATAATGATTTATTTTTTAAAATTTTCTAAATCTCCCATCTCTCCCAATAGATATGGTAAAGATATGCAGAGCTTAATAAATTTTGTTTACAATCATCCAATTTGCCACATAATTTCAATGTTAACATTTCAAAGGAATTGATTTCTGGAAAGAGAACTAGATTAGTGTTAGAAATTGGCTTCAGTAAAATTCTCTGTGGTATCACAGATTCCTCCCACACAGATGTGGAGGGCATGCGGTGAGAGTCCCGTGGCTCAGGAAAATCACCTTAATTCCATGAACACTCTTAAGCAGAATAGGCAAACCGAGTCACATGTGCTGTCAGAATTGGGACTCTAGGCCCAGTTGCAGAGTGATTAGGGGACAATGTTAGCCTTGACCACTCCACATCCCCAGTGCACTCTGCTCACTGAACTCCCAACATGTGTCTTTGGTTCTTGAGAGCAACTCATTTCCTTAGCTCATGACTGGCGCTGCTCCTCCCTGGGAAGCCCTCTCCTCTTGCTGCTGTGTGAGGGCATTCTTATCCCTGCAAGTAGTCTTCTGTGACGGTGGAAGGTGTTATTGAGTCTCTGTTTACATGGAGCTTTTGCAAAACACTTGTTTGTATTAGAATCTAGCACCTCTTCTCTCTGATTTGATGAGAGCAAAACTATGCTGCTTATCCATTACATAATTTTGAGCTAGAAGGAATCCTATGATCAGGACTCACTAGGAAATACAAAAATACCACAGAAATGCAAAGACCAAAATAAGTTTGCATAAAAATAGTGTAGATAAAGTAGAATAAGACCATCCACTGAATTTCAGGATGTGCTCATTTCTACTGGATTCTTTGTTTCAGCCTTGCTCTTGCCCTGATGTCGCAAATCAAAGTACTCTGATCTAACGCCAAGTATATGGATCACACAGACCTGCACAGGTCAAAGGCAATCAAATTATTCCTCCAGAACAGGTAAAATATAAAAATTGAACTTGAGTTCATAAGAAACTAAACGACTGAAACAAGAAAGGTCATCTCTCTGGGGGGATAAAAAGAAGCTAGTGGGTGACAGGGGGCCTACTGCTCTAGCATTGGGACTATTGCTCTGTTTTCACCAGGGGAGCACAGGAAGGCAAACCAATTCAAAAACAAAGTGCAAGCAGAATAGACCTCGATGGGGTGACTATCGTTGTCTGCAGAGTGCAGCTGATCCCCATGTAGACTCAGCAGAGTTCTCCAGGGAGACAAACCTGGCGGTGTATGTGCAGATAGACACACAGACGTACACACAGACGTATAGACACACATGCTCTGTGAGAGGAGCTGGCTCATACCAGCATGGAGGCTAAAAGGACCCAAGACTTCCAGTGTAAGTTGGCAAGCTGAAGTGCCAACAGAGCTGTTGGTATAAGTTCAAGTCTTCTGGTCAACAGGCCCCAAACCCGGAAGAACCAATGTTTCTATTTCTGTGTAGTGACAAGGAAAAGCCAGTGTTCTGCTTAAAGGGAATCAGGAAGAAGGAACTCTTTTACTAAAGGGACGATCAGTCTTTTCATTCTGTTTGGGCCTTCAGCTGACTGGATGAGGCCCACTCACATGAGGGAGGGCAGTTTGCTTAGTCTACTAATTTGAATATTTTTTCTTATTTTTAAGTGAGTGCATATTAGTGAGGAAGCCTCGTGAGTTTGATTTGGGCATGTGTGTCCATGCATGTAACATGCTTTGATCATGCTCCCCGTTATGCTCCCCCCTTTCTTCCCTCATCCTCTTCCTCTTCTCTAAGAGTCTCCCTTATATTTTCAGATCAGTCTCTGTTTTTAAAGCCTTTTCTCCAAATCCCTCATTTCAGAGAAAATATGATATGTGACCCTGTCTGGGTCTGACTTACCTCAGTTAACATGGTGGTAATGTTAATCTCACCCCAATAACCCTCACAGAAATACCCAGAAGAATACTTGGCCAAATATCTGACACTCATGGCTCAGGCAAGTCAAAACACAAAATTAACCATCCCCCTGTTTTATGTTAAGTCAAATTCATTTCTTTCTACTACTGCATGAATAACAAATGTTTTCAAATTCTTTAAAATTTTTTTGCACATTTGCCTGTCTCCTGGTGGAAATCTGTGTTTTGGTTCAAGTCACACTTGTGCTAATGCTGGTAGGCAGTTTTATTTCACTTCCTTACAAAATTATGGATTCAAGTATTGTTGACTTGGTAAGTAAGCACTTAATATTAACTGCTAAAGTGCCTGCAGCTACCTCTAGATCACTTTTCGCACACAAAGAACACTGTTGTTTCTACGGAGCAGGGAAGGACACTTAGAAACATATTTGTTTACCTTGAAAACACTTTGTGGTCATGCAGAAATGCTAAAATGTCATTTGTCAAAATACTCAACCTAGAAGATCCAAGGGAGCATCCATATACAGAAACTCTGATATGACTGGCTATTTAAAGAAACCTAGTTTGGAAAATGACTGTTTGCCATTGGTGGACATGTCCAAAGGGCACAGGAGATGAGATTTGTTGTCTGGTTCTTGCTGTGGCTGAAAACAGCTGGCAGATCTTGAATAAATGACTCACTTCATCCTTTTAAGGGCATCTCTACTGATAGAAACCTCTACTTTTGTACAATTCCATATCATTTCTTTCTCCTTATCATGGTCAACACAAGAGATAAAAAGACTCCACCTATGGAGACAGGAAAACTCTGGATATCTGGAAATCCCCAGAAATTTACATCATTTCATCTCAAATCAAATGGATCATCTTTTAAAATGTAGTTTGAATTAAGTTTCACATCATTTGATCAGAAAAACCTTTTTTATTTTTTTGCAGTTTGTGACATTTTGAGTTGTCATCATCTTCCTATGCTAAAATTTTTACGAAAGCACCATATCCTAAGGCATTAGAATAAGTGAGAGCTTTTCTTAGCACCACCTGAGAACAAGTTCTATTTTTCATCCTACGGGAAGCTGGATTTGACAGCTAATGGGTCTGTTTTGTTCTCAAACCACCACATGTTCTAAGGTACTTTTTAAGGTTTCTATCAGTCTCCATTATCGCTGAGCTATATAAATAGCTATTCATAATTATTCATTTCCAAGAAAAAACATAAAAGCCCAGTTACACTTAGACATAAAAGACATAAACAATGCAGTCAAGTTCAAGGCTCGCCAAATTAAGAAATTCATATACCCACTGACCCTTCAGCTCTAAGCACATTTGCTGTCTCTAAAAACAAAGGAACATCCTACTTCAACAGAAGTATAGGTAATGTTGGATTCGATAGTGCTACACACAGCTTCTAAATATTCTACTAATAATCTACTATTTCCATGAGCTGCTATGCACTTCAGGTGTGTGATCTCTTTAGGGGCAGGTCTGGGGTACACTGGTCTTTTTTCTAGCCAGGCACTTTCTGTGCCACTGGAATACCCATTCACATCTGAATCTTAGGCTCTGATTCAGCTCCCTGCCTTAATTTAGCCAACCTCTTCAGCCCTTTCTCCCAAGCTGTGATCCAGTTAGATCTTTCAAGGTAAATTGACCAAGATAGTTCAAACTTGGTGTGGGTCATTTATAATCGAAAAATTCTTTTACTAATACATACAATATCAAAATATAGCGGCCTTTCTTTTCTGCCTTTATTCTCTTTTCCTAATCAGTCCAGTAAATTAGTCATAGGACGAGTTTATGAGATGCCAGTAATGTCTTACTGCTCCCAAATAACACAGATGCCTGTACACTGGACCTCAGGAACTTTCTTTCCTCTGGGGAACAGAAGGGGGTCAGCAGCAAGGAGAATTGGCCAGAATGAGGATCTGACTCATTATTCTTCAGTGAATTTGGCCCACCTGGCTAACCCTGGTGCAACTCTAGAGCAGGGCCACTTTGGTGAAAAGGAGAATCTGCCTTCCTCTTGCCCTAAGCTGAGAATAAGTCTTAGGAGACTCCTGCTGTTGTGTGGCAGAGGAGCTTAGAGAGCAACAGAGCAGTAGGTGCTAAGAGCAGGAGGATGGAGGAGGCATGGGAGGGCAGGGGAACAGAAACACGCAGTGTGTGCTGGCCTGGGCTCACCCTGGGGCATTGTCACTGGAATGGCATTGACTGGGGCCCGGGAGAATGGTGGCCAAGAGAAGCATTGTGAGGGGTCAGCACACTTTAGCCAGTCTGGGAGTGGCCTGGCACCTGGTCTTCAGGGTGTGAGAAAGGGGTTGCCTGTCCCCTGGGTTGGGCTGATCATTTGCCCAGTGTGTGATGAGGAACCCAACTGTAGGAAGCACATGTGGGAACTTGACTCAGCATTTACCATCGGTGTGCAGAAGAGTGGTTTGATCCAACGAGCTAATGAGCAGATTTGTTACCCAGGCTCTGTAGGAAAGCTGAGCAGGCAGAGGAGGGTAAGTAACAGAGCCCCAGATGGACACTTTGCAAAACCATAGGGATAGATTGGAAGGAATGAAAAGGAAGGTTACAAATGCTACAGGATTCAGTCTTGACTTGCTTCTGGTGGGAAGGGGGAAGAAAAGCAGGAAACCAACATCAAGCCTTTTAGAAGAAAGGCACAAGGGCTGCACAAAAACTTGGTAGCTCTTCTAAGATGAGCGTTCCAAAGCAGTGCAAGAATTTCTTTGTCTACCTCTCCCTCTTAACTATTAGACCAATCCCCTAGGCCATAAGGAATTAATTCCATGTGGCCTTAATCTAGGCAACATCTTAGCTACCCAATTCAGGCAATGCACTAAGGAAAATATTTTGTGCACATATACATTTGTGTATATTTTTCTGCCCAAACAGTGATACTGATCTCCTTTCTCATTCTTGTTCTCTTTGTGGAAGGATGAAGGGTTGTTTGAAAAATTAAATAATTTATTAATAATAAAATTATTGGGAATAATTGTTCATGCAAGTCAGATCTGACTAAATTCTTTTTGTAACTTATAATCTATAGAAAGTATTCTAAGACTTGAGCAGAGTAGACAAGTGTAAACTCCAACTGTCTTGCTTTCATAAGTACAGAATGAAGTATACATATGTCAGACCCATCAATCATTGATGTGATGCCTAGTCCCCAACTCTAAGAATTTCTCTTGCCTGCTACTCTCTCTTCTTTCACAGAAGCACAAGAGCAGCCATCTTGTTTGTGTGGCATGTGATCCAAAGGCAGCCAATCCATGCCCGGTAAGGAAGAAGATTACAAAGAGATTCATAGCTAGAGCTAAGGGCGCTTATGAAGACAAGTCAGATTTTTCTCTTAGCAATTTTTTTGTTAGAAACTCAAAGTCCGTTGAAATGAACAACTCCGAAGTTCAGTTCTACCTTTCCGGTCTCTACTCCCCACTAGCCATAAGCTCCTATAATGCTGCTCGTCCTGACCCACTGGGAAAGTAAATCGGACTCGTACAGCAGCAGGTTCTGCAAAGGTGAGCTTCCCTCTGGTGAACTGGACTAGCTTCGCTGGAGTCTTAGCACGAAGGTCTAGAGGCAGGTGGGGGAGCCCTTTATCACCCCTTATTCTTATTCCCTCCGCCTCTGCAACACCAAGTACAGTGTCGAGCTTCAGTGCACTGAAGAGAAATGACTGTGACTATCCTTTACTGTCCTGCTCTTAAGGACACTGGCTGTGATTCTTCTGTCCTGCGTGTCCCTAGTGTCAAACCCAGAATCAGATCCACTACCCTCCTATCATCAAGGTGAAGGATGTGCCAGCTGCACCTCAGACACAACTAGTTTTGAAGACAAATGTGCCATTGTCTGTGGCCTTTTAATGTAGTAGCATAAAAGGGGCCTGTTGCCGTTGGCCGATCATTAAAGGGGCAACTCCTCTGATTGATGGCTTTAGAACCAGTGCTTTCCAATTATCCCGAGGATAATTTACTGATCACGCTATCAGGTCACAGCAGGCAGCTTCTTCCTCAAAAACAGCAGCCTTTGCCTGGTATTCAGTCCTGATAGCAGCCAATTCCATTTCCTTCACAGGCCTGGCAGGTAAACTGCTTTGCACTAAATGGTAGTTCTGTGATGCTCTGCATTGAAAGAAAAAAAGAGAAAAACCTTTCTTCCTGCCCCATGAGGAGTGTAAAGTGCCCTCTTGATTCAGGTGTTCACTTTTCTACTGTTCCAATTGTCTCTGAATATTGCATGGGGTGACAGTCGCAGGTAAGGCCCCTGCACAGAGGCTCTGAGATTTGTCAGGAAATAGGCTTCATACAACATGGTTTGCATGAGTTGGGGGAGCTACTGGGATTTCAGTGGGAAAGACAGACTTGTGTTTAGTGACTAAATTAGGAAAAGTGTGGAATGCAAGTCAAAACCATAATGAGACACCACTTCATGCCCACTAGGGTGGCTGTTTAGAAAACAATATACAGCAATATAACAAGTGTCAGCAAGAATAAGGAGCAACTGGAACTCTTGTTCACTGCTGGTGGGAAGGTAAAGTGGTGCAGCTCCTGTGGGAAAGAGTTTGGGCAGGTCATCAAAAAGTTAAACATGGAACTGCCACATGATCCAGCCATTCTATTTCTGGGTATATTCCTAAAAGAACCAAAAATAGTAACTCAAAAGAGATATCTGACATCAGTGTTCATAAAACATTGTTCACAACAGCCAAAAATAAAAATCTCATATCCATCCGTAGATGAATGGATGAGCGAGATGATAGTCTACATAAAAAGGATGGCACTTAGCCTTTAGAAGGAAGGAAATTCTGACACAGGATACAAAGTGGATGGCCCTTGGAGGCATTATGCTAATTGAAATAAGTCAGATGCAGAGTGAGAAATATGTCAGTTAACTTGTAAGAAGTACCCAGAGTAAGTATCTTTACAAACAGAAAATTAAATAGAGTTTTAGCAGAGAGGGAGACCAGCTTGGTGACACCACTGGAGCAGCCTTCCCCACAGACCTCTTGCTGGCTAAGGCCCATGCCAGTGCTCTGCTCTGCAAGACAACATTTCCCCACCATCACAGGTGTCCTCTGAGCCTGGCACCCCAGCAATTATCTGGGGTTCCTGGGCCCAGTGATTCACCATCTGCTACCTTCTTGGGATAAGTTTGATATCCAGGTAAATTAGGGTCGCTAGAGTCCTCTGTGAGCTGCCTGGGTAGTTTGTAGCTCAAAACTTTTCATCTGACATCCAAAATGACAAGACAGAGGAGCGAAATATAGTCTCAGAACTCAGCCCCACCTAGAACAAGTCCAGGAAACAATGATATAGGAGAACTAGGAAGCCACATACCTACAATTTCTGAAATGATCACATCTGAAGTAAAGAAACAACTCCAGCAGGCTATAAAAGAGATTAAAGCGGAAATCATCTCTCAGGCAGAAAATGAAGTGAAAATAATAATAGAAGAAATGCTCCATACATATAGAGAAGAAACAGATTAAAAAAATAGAGGAACATAGGAAACAAATGGAATCGTTACATCAACCATTTAGGAATGAATTAAAACACATGAAACAGACTCAAAGAGATTGCCAGGAAATGAAAATTTCCATTCAAAGCTTGCAAAACCGTGTGAATGAAGCTGAAGATAGAATTTCAGATCTTGAAGACAACAAGGCAGCTAGCAACCATGAAAGGAGGGATCTCCTAAAGTCATCAAGGATCTAGGAAAAAATTGATCCAACAGCTACAAGATGAGGCAAAAAGAAATAATATCCGAGTAATAGGAGTAAATGAAACAGCAGGAGGAACACAAATAATACAAAAAGAATATTTGCAGAAATAATAGCAGAAAATTTCTCAAGCACGGTAAAAATACTGAAGTGCAGTTAAACGAGGCATATAGAACCCCAACAAGCCATAACCTAAATAAAAACACACCCAGACATATAATAGTCAAGATCCCAGACATCCAGCAAAAGAACACAATATTAAAAACTGCTAGAGAAAAGAAATAGATCACCTATAAAGGAAAGCCCATCAGAATCACAGCTGACTTCTCAACAGAAACCATGAAATCAAGAAGAGCTTGGAGCAAGGTATTACAGATTCTGAAATAAAACAGCTTCCAACCCAGACTGATGTATCCTGCAAAACTATCCTTCTAATTCAATGGAGAAATAAACTATTTCCAGGACAAAGAACAACTGAAGAACTTTATGAGTGCCAAACCAACATTACAAAAAGCACTAAAAGATATTCTAGACAGAGAAAAAAGAGACCACAATCTCAAGAACAACAATAGAAAGGAACCCTTAAGCAGAACAAACAAGTAAACAGATAGCAAAAGTAGGAAAGAAACAACAAGTAAATAGCATGACAAGAATAAGCCAACATATAACAGTTATAACCATTAATGTAAATGGCCTCAATTCACCAGTCAAAAGAAACAGATTGGTAGAGTGGAGCAAGAAACAAAATCCAACCATCTACTGTATACAGAAAACACATTTTTCTCCAAAGGAAATCCACCGACTGAAAGTTAAAGGATGGGAAACAATTCTCCATGCAACAGGTTCCCAGAAAAAAGCAGGGGTAGCTATTATGTTTGCAGACAATGTAAACTTCAATCCAAAAACTATCAAAAGAGATAAAGAAGGCCATCATATCCTAGTTAGGGGAAAGCTACAAGAGGAAGAGATAACAATCCTAAACATTTACACACCAAATACTGGAACACCTAACTTTATAAGTCAAATCTTAACAGACATGAAAAACCAAATAATTAATAACACTATTGTAATAGGGGACCTAAACACCCCTTTGATGAAAAGACAGGTCAACTGGACAAAAACTCAGCAAAAAAATAACAGACCTGAATCAAAGGTGCAAACAAATGGACTTAGTAGATGTATACACAGTGCTCCACCCCACAACATCAGAATACACATTTTTCTCAGCTACATATGGGTCTTTCTCTAAAATAGACCATATTCTAGCCCATACAGCGTACCTACCTAAATGCAAAAGAATTGAAATCATCCCATGCATATTATCTGACCACAGTGCAATGAAATTGGAAATTAATGACAAAGGGAACTCCAAAAACCCCATAAACACTTGGAAATTAGACAACAATCTCCTGACCAACCAATGGGTCACACAAGAAATTAAAGAAGAAGTAAAAAAATACCTACAAACAAATGAAAATGCAAATACAACCTACCAGAATCTGTGGGATGCAATGAAAGCAGTCCTCTGAGAGAAATTTATAGTGATGAACTCACATATAAAGGAAACAGAAAGCAAATAAATAGCTTAATGCTACACCTCAAACTTTTAGAAAAAGAAGAACAAGCCAAACCAAAAGCTCAAAGAAGGGAGCAAATTACAAAACTCAGGGCAGAAATTAGTGCAATTGAGATGAAGAAAACACTACAAAAAACAAATGAATCAAAGAGTTGGTTCTTCAAAAGAATAAATAAAATTGACAAACCCCTAGCCAACCTTATCAAAAAAAGAAAGGAAAGAACTCAAATCATGCAATAAGGAATGAAAAGGATGAAATCACTACAGATCCCACAGAAATTCAAACGATCATTAATACCTACTTTAAAAATCTTTACTCCCATAGGACAGAAAACTCAGAAGAAATGGACAGATTCCTAGAAATGTACAAATTACCAAACTTGAATCAGGAAGATACAAAAATCCTGAACAACCCAATATCAATTAATGAGATTGAGAATGTCATTAAAAACTTACCCACAAAGAAAAGCCCAGGTCCTGATGGATTCATAGCAGAATTCTATAAAACATTTAGAGAAGATTTAATGCCAGCACTCCTCAAACTCTTTAATGAAATTGAAAAGAAAGCAATTCTCCATGACTCATTTCTGGAGGCAAATATTATAATGATACCAAAACCAGAGAAGGACCCAACCAAAAAAGAGAACTATAGGCCAATCTCCCTAATGAACATAGCTGCAAAGATACTCAATAAAATACTAGCAAATAGAATGCAGCAAATCATAAGGAAAATTATACCTCATGACCAGGTTGGATTCATTCCAGGAATGCAGGGATGGTTCAATATTCACAAATCAATTAATGTAATACATCATATCAATAGAGCCAAAGACAAAAACCACTTGATCATCTCAATAGATGTGGAAAAAGCTTTCAATAAAGTCCAACATGCATTCATGTTAAAAACCCTAGAAAAAATAAGAATAGATGGCCTTTACCTCAATCTGATCAAAGCCATCTATGATAAAGAAACGGTTAACATCATACTAAATGGACAAAAACTGAAAGCTTTCACTTTAAACTCAGGAACAAGACAAGGATGTCCATTGTCACCACTCCTACTCAACATAGTTCTGGAAGCATTAGCCAGAGCAATTAGACAAGAGAGAGAAATAAAAGGAATAGGATAGGAAATGAAGAAGTAAAACTATCACTATTTGCAGATGACATGATACTTTACATGGAAGACCCCAAAAACTCCACAAGAAGACTCCCTGAATTAATTGAAAAATTCAGCAGAGTAGCTGGATGTAAAGTCAACACCCAAAAATCAATAGCATTCCTATACACAATCAACAAACAGACTGAGAGAGAAACTAAGGAAACGATATCTTTTACAATAGCATAAAAGAAATTGAAATATTTAGGAATCAATCTAAGAAAAGATGTAAAAGATTTATTCAATGAAAACTACAGTACTCTGAAAAAAGATTGATGAGGACTTCAATAAATGGAAAAACATTCCCTGCTCATGGTGAGGAAGAACCAACATTGTAAATATGGCCATACTACCAAAATTGTTGTACAGATTCAACACAATTCCCATTAAAATACCATTAGCATACATCACAGATCTAGAGAAAACATGCCTTAAATTCATCTGGACCCAGAAGAGACCCAGAATAGCAAAAGCAATCCTGGGCAATAAGGACAGGTCAGATGGAATCACAATCCCTGACCTGTAATTATACTACAAAGCTACTGTAATAAAATCAACCTGGTACTGGCTAAAAAGCAGACTTGAGGACCAATGGAACAGACTGGAAGATGTAGCCAAAACCACAAACACACTCAGCACCTAATATTTGACAAAGAAGCCAAACAAGCTCACTGGAAAAAAGATAGCCTCTTTAATAAATGGTGCTGAAAAAATTGGCTTGCTTCTTTCCAAAGACTGAAAATAGACCCAAGTTTATCACCATGCACCAAACTCAAGTCAAAATGGATCACAGATCTCAACATTAAAACAGAAACTCTAAGTCTATTGGAAGAGAAAGTAGGTAAAAATCTTGAAGACATAGGAGTAGGCAGAGAGTTCATGAACAAAAATGAAACTGCAAGGGAAACACTTCAAAGAATCAACAACTGGGACCTCATCTTACTAAAAGGTTTTTGCAATCTAAAGAAATCAACAGGAAAGTAAAAAGAAAACCCACAAACTGGGAAAAAATCCTAGCTGGCTGTCCCTCAGACAAACGTCTTCTATCTAGAACATACAAAGAATTAAAAAAACATGAACCTGTCCAAATTCAAAGACCCAATCCAGAAATGGGCATCTGAAATGAATACACACTTCTCAGAGAAAGAAATACAAATGGCATATGAATATATGAGAAAATGTTCTACATCTTTTGTCATCTGAGAAATGCAAATAAAAACAACATTGAGATTTCATCTCCCCCCAGTAAGATTGGCCAGCATTAAGAAATCATCCAATAACAAATGCTGCCGAGGCTGTGGAGAAATAGAAACTCTTCTGCACTGCTGGTGGGAATGCAGCCTAGTGAAACCACTGTGGAGATTGGTTTGGAGATTCCTCAGCAAACTAGGCCTAGAGGCCTCATTCAACCTAGCTATTCCCTTTCTGGGTATTTTTGCAGAAGATCTGGAAGCATCATATCACCGTGATATATGTGCACCCATGTTTATAGCAGCACAATTTGTAATTGCTATTTGTAGTAGCGAACGTCCATCCACAGAGGACTGGATAAAAAACTGTGGCATTTTTATATAATGGAATATCACTCAGCTATAAAGAAAGACAAATTTTAGGCTTTTATAGGCAAATGGTCACAATTAGACACCATACTCATAAGTGAAATAAATCAGAAGTACATATCCAAGCAATGTATTGTATAACTAGTGTAAGAACCTGAAAATGGGAATATAAATTAGGAGGTATGAAGGGAATCTGCTCAAAAGTAAAGAGTAAATGGGATAAGGGGAAGGAAGAAAGGAACAAATATGTATGTATATATGTATATGCAGGATGGCTAACATGGTTCCACTATTGACTTATGTTGCTTTATGGTAAGGTAAGGAGCAGTCAATGATTGGTTGTTTGATCAAGATTGTATGTCTACATATGTTTTCCTGAGCATACACTTTGAAGTTATCAATACGTAATACAGCAACCATTGTTTTTTTTTTTTTTTTTTTTTTTTAGAAACATAAAAGTACAAAAACATATTGACAAACAGACACCAATTATCATAGAAAATAGTACAATCACAACTAATCTATAGACAAGGTGATATGGTCTCAACAGTAGTTGTTGTTTTATCCATTGATATCTTCGAATTGTAGATGTATGGACCCATATACAGACATGCAAATTTA